>CBVK0103598640.1:0-11662 GCA_900067695.1 Picea abies | reverse complement strand
TATTCTATATCAACATTTACAACATAAATTAATTAAATTAATTAAGTTAATCAAAAGAAATCAATCTATTACAAATATGCAAAGAAAATAAATTGAATTAATTAATTAAATCACACTACGAAAATTATAAAACTACAATTAAAATAAAAACTCAATGAATTATTCCATTGTCATTTGGACATTGCTCTAAGAGTCCTATCTGAACAATGGAGATAATTTTCTCTTTTATACATAAATTTAATGGAAACTAGAAATAACAAATGTTTAAATAAACCCACTTATGGATTTAATGAATCCATAATGGTTACAACAATTTCCTAAATAATGAATAGTTTCAAGCTAACGATTAATAATTAATGAATAAATCCAAGATCTTTTGATAACAATTAGCAAATAATAGATAAATTCCAAGATCTTTTTCTAACAATTAAAAAATAATAAATAACTCCAAGATCTTTTGCCCAAGAATTCCAAGACTTCTGGTTAACCACTCAAACTAATCTTATTAATGATTCCAATATTCTTTCCATATCCAAAATGGTTGTTGATGATCCAAACCCATATCTTACTGGTTGAAGATGGATTTTCGTGGATTTGTAAATCCATACATGGAGTTTCAACGATGATGTCATTGCACGAGTAACAACAAACAAGAGTAACAACAAATCGTAAAAACTTAATTTCTCAAAAAGTATGATCTAGGTTGTTGAGATATTTTGAGGATAAGCATATTTCGACTCAATAAAGCCTCATACAAGAAATCTCAAGTACCCACATCATGGATCTTCAATTGTAGGAGTAAAAATAGTGACAACTGGTCCTGCAACAATCACAAACTAACCCATTTTTCAAAGATAAGTTTAAAATATGTTATTTCTCTAATATTTATCCATAATTCATATGAAATACTAAAGAAATGAAATGGAAAGCACCTTGGTTCTAAATCACACATACAATCATTAAAATGGCTTAATAAGAATTAATACAAGTTTATGGATAAGTAAGAAGGTATTAAAAATAGGGAAAGAGGATGTAAAAAGGATGACAATTTCATGGCCCAACATCTCCACCAAACTGAATATGTTGCATGTTCTCATGCAACCCAATACCTTTATATCAACCAAGCTATAGGGGACCATTTGAATGTTGCTTCCAATTTTCAATGCATAATAACCAAAACCACTTGTTGATACCTCTATGATTGCCCAACTGATGACGCTAATAGAATACAACACTTCTTTCCCAATAACACCTTGAAACCACTTCAAACAATGGCTTGAAAAGTAGCCTCCAACTGATTTCTATCAATTCTGGAGGAGTTGCAGCAAATGTTATAGTAGTTGTTATAGTTAAGTAACAACAATGTTGTAGCTACTATATTGGAGTAACAACAATGATGTATTTGATATAGTGGAGTAACAACAGATTTGAAATTTGTTTTTTTGTGCAAATAGTAATCCAGATTGAGGAGATTTTTGGTGTGTGTTCATCATAATTTAATGTCTCTGTTTACTAAAAATACAACAACCTAGTTCATAGATCTTAATATATAAACAAATAAGCTAGTACAGGAGTTGCAACAACTGCTGTAGGAGTAAAAACAAACTTTTAAAACCATTTTCTCACAAAATACAAACTCTATTCCTGTGAAATTTTGCAAGCATTATTGCCCTATTTTATTGCTTCTCCTCATAAAAAATCATGACCATTTGATGCACGGATATCAAGATATAAAAAAATCAATTTCTGCATTGTAACAACAACAATGTTATAACATGATTAATAACAACAATGTTATAAAAAGGGGTAGCAACAATAAATCATAACTCATGACATGGTGATATTTTGTGACTTGCTACTGGTTCTTGTGTAACAACAATAAGACTTCCTATTGTTGGTTCTTGTGTAGCAATAATAGGGATTTCTTGTGTCATTAATCTTGAAAACTATTGTTGTCCACTGAAAAATGAAAATTGTTGTTATATGTACCCAAACTCAAGGATGAAGACATATTTTTATGTAGGAATGGATTCTATAACAACTTCTTCCATTGTAGGTTCTTGTGTGGCAACCTATTCCTTGCTCAATGATGATTTTTCATCTCTCCCAAACTGAAAACTTTTCTATCAAATGGAAGGCCAAAAAAACAATGTTGTTCCAAGTAAGAAATGCACAACAATCCACCCTCCAAACTGATGATTTTGCATGTGCTCATGCAACACAAAGCCTAGATATGGGCTATGATCTACTTGGATATGTTGCTCAAAACCATATTTTAATGCAGTGTGCCTGGAAATGCTCACAGATCAAGTAAGAGAGATATGGTATTGGCAAATGTTGGTTGTCCCTTTCATTTGCTTATTTTTATGTTGTTGATTCTAGTGGAGCAACAACAATGTGTTCTATTTTCTTACCGTTGGTTCTTATGTGGCAACAACAAGATCATTTATTGTTGGTTCTTGTGTGGCAGCAACAAATCCTTCTTTTCCCTTACTGTTGGTTCTTGTGTAGCAACAACAAGGCCTTCTATTGTTGGTTCTTTTGGAACAACAATAAGACAACTTCTAATCCTTCTCATGCATGGATATTGTAGTGGAGTTGAACAAGAATAGTGAGGGAATGTTATGGTATGTAAAGGTGATGGTGCCCCCCCAATATGAAGATATTTCCCATCCTCGATAAATGACAAAAGATAAGGAATTAGGACATAGACCTAAGTGATTTTCCAAATACAAATCCATAGCATCCAATGAATTGTGACTAAAGAAAAGAGAAGAAGCATACCTACACCTACCTATGAAGTCCATAATGGGTGTAGTAGAATCTTGATATGATATGGTACATAATGATGTAGAAACTTTACAAGGAAGAGCAATGTCAAGCTTGGATCATGTAGCATAATGTAGATCTGGAACATACTTTTGATATAGTAATGAACCTTGGAACTCTTTATTTAGCTTGGAAATCATTATTTGTAGAGCAACACGTCTATGATATCCTGAGATCATCCACAAAAAAGAACGATGTGGAGCTTGGAACTTTGCAACACAGTATGAGTTGTAGACTGAGATCTAGAACAAATTTCTAATGGAGAAAAAAACTTGGGAATATTTATTTAGAGAGCGACTGGAACTTGAAAATGAAATTTTATTTTTTATTTGCAAACCTTGTTTGCCAACAAGTTGATTTTCAAACAAGATATTCCAATTTGCACCTAGAGGGTTTTTGCAGTCAGAGATTTTTATTACCGAGGAATGTCTGCCAACAAGTTGGTTTTCAAGAATTCCAAGGTCCGATGACGCTTGAGACATATTTTCATCATTAAATTTATTAGGGAAGGGAATAGGATAACATGGTGACTCAACATTGTAAGTGAGCCAAGTCACTTTATTGCATGGGTTAGAGATGGGTGAAGTAGAAAGTAGGAAGTGACGACGTTGAAGTTGTGGCTTGATAGTAGTGGAAAAGTTTAATCTTCAAGGGAAACCACATAAACAAGGATTGATATTCAGCATGCAATTATTCCAAATTGGGAAGGAAAAAATGCATAGGCATACCATGGTACTGATGAATGAGCACAATAAATACTAGGTCTTGTGAAAGGATTCATTTGCAGCAAGGATGTGGGAAATGTGGTGATGGATCTTTATTTATAGGGTATTGGCCTTCTCTTTATCTTCAAATCAATTCTCCATTTGTCTTGATCTTCAATCCATCTGCAACTTTAATGAAAAAGCTGGGGCGATAGTGCAAGAATAAGGAAAGAGTAGCAACATCATGTAGTAGCATCGTAAAAACAACATGTAGCAACACGTAGTGATAATGTAACAAAATCATTATAGACAACGATAGGATTATAAATGGATATGAATGATGTCTGGAGGATATGCCCCCTTTTGCATGAAATTTTGTCTTCAAGAATCACTTGTGCATGAATTGACTTCCTTAGTCTTCCCAAGACCTACAAAAAATTAGCACTTAATTGCGATAAAACGTGAGATCATTGAATAAGAGAGGTGATCGATCTCTCTTCATATAATATATACACAAAAAAATGAAAAATAACACTCATGAAACAAGTCTGAGGTGGAATAAGTAAAGCAAAATTCACTTTTTACTTGCTCAGGAGTGTTGGCCAGCTAGACTACCCAATGGTATTTTGTTGATAAACTATTTTTTCAAGGTCTAATAGGAGTGATTCCAAATCCAAATGAAATTAAATTCATAAGGCTATATCTAGTAGAAACAGGTTTTGAATAAATATGAATTGATGGGTCAAATATGTCAGTGAACAACTTACAAAACACAGTTTTAGGGGTGTAGATTTAAGACAGACAATTAGTATTTCAAGCATAACTCTTTCACATGATATCTAAATGAAGAGATTCCACTTGCATTATAAACTATATTCACAAGAGAATATACCATAGAAACAATTTTTAAATATATATCCACCAGGTCTCCCAAAAACCGGTTGTCCCAACTCTATCCCTGAATTTCCTGTTTGACACCTAGTATGTATTTTGGCCATAATTTCTTTGTTTGATATATCCAAATTGAAAAATTAAAGATGGGTTAGAAAATAGATTCCAATGTCTACTTTATATAGAAACAAGTTTTAAAAATGATCCCATATGATCCCCCAAAACAATAATGTCCCAGCTCTATTTTTATTAAGGTCGATGATCTCATTGCCACAAAAATTCCATTCAAGAAGCTATTTATTCCATTTTACATTATGCCGATACAATATTTGTAGCAAATGAGAAAAGTATATGCCCAAAATTAAGAAGAAAATGGAGATCAAGTCTTTAGTTCAAAATGTGGTAATGAGCGTGAGATCCTGACATAACCACCATGGGAATTCGAGAGAATCCACAGAGTGTCTCACCATCCATGAAATAAATTCCACATTTTTTTTATGAAATTATGATTCTTTTATGATGAGGGATGTGAAAATTTGAATGACGACAACAACCATCATCAAGTTATTGACCAATCATGTATTTTTCATTATGCTTAAGACAAAAAAGACCGTGTATGGGTAGAAGTAATCAATGATGAAAAATAAAGTTTCAATAAGTAGAATGGGAGGGAAAGGAGACGACAGAAAAAAAAAATGCCATAAAGAAATAATGCAAGAAACAAGAGAGGAAGAAAGATGAAGTGTAGAAGATGGAAAGAGTAAAAATAATAAAATATTAAACATGGATGGACTAGAAAGATGATGAAACTAAGAACCCAATCAACCCATGAAATTATACCTTATGATGGAAATAATGGAAATGGAAATTAACCATACCTAATCATGAAGCTTGAAGGATTCTACTTCCCCTTCTACATTCTTTAGTAAAATTCGCATTCACCAATGCCTTCTTCCTCTTTCCAACATCCTCAATAATATAGATCGAGCCTTTGGAATTTAATCTGATTGGTCTTCATGCTGACAAGAGTAGCTATCATCGGTGAGATGGCTTGATTCATTTTTGTCCTTTCCCGATGTCCATTGTACCACTTGATTAGTATTTTTTGTGCATGCATCATTGTCCTAGCTGGTGTAACGACAACAAAAAATAGTGACATGAATCCACTATACTTGGAGTTGCAGCAATGGTCAACCATTGGTGTCACAACAACATCCAACCATCGATGTTGTAGCATCACAGTCAGTGTTGCAACAAAACAAACAATGTTGTAGAAATCGTGGTAGCACTTGTAACCTACTTTAACTTGCTTGTTGACTTGCAAAAGAGATTAGTATGATGACCAAATCTTACTACACCGAGTGTTTTGGGAGTTCTTTCCTTTTATTCTACAACCCTAAAAATGAAACACACCTCACAAGATGAAGGGAAACACGTGGTAGAAAACATTCTAAATGAACATTTATCAAAACAAAAAAAACAAAGGAAATTGATACTAGAAATAATATTGCACCATTAACAATTCCTCGGCAATAACACCAAAAATTATTGTTCTTTTTAATCACCTCCCTAATTTCTCAAGAATATAGTTAGAAATACTGTGCAATTAATTATCAATGCGGGGCTCATATGGAACTTGTGAACGATCGTGCATTGTATATGCATGAAAAACTATTCCTTTTATGTGTTGTAGTCATAGTGTCAATGATTACCTTTGTAGGGAGAGTATGGACAGTTCACAAACTTAACAAGGTTCTAAAGTTACTTGCATAAAATAAAATTCATATGTTTCAAAAAGGAAACAAACATGTTGGAAAATGATACACACCAGATACACATATCAAGAGTATGAATCAATTGTCTCCCGAAGAAACCCCAACAATCTAATTATAGGAACACACACTTGCTTGAAAAGAAACACACAAGCAGCTACAGGTATCGGGAGTATGAATCAACTATCTCTCAAAGCGAACCCAACAATATAATTCTAGGAATGCACACTTGTTTGAAAAGAAATACACAAGCTGCAGATGTCAGGAGTATGAATCAACTATCTCCCAAAGAAACCCCAAAAATCTAATTCTAGGAACACACACAAGCTATAAGTATAAGGAGTATGAATCAACTATCTCCTGAAGCAACCCGATCTATGTGCTAAAAGAAAATCCATTAACTGATTGCAGGGAATATAAAGACTAATCTAGATTGTAGGAACAAAAATAACTTATTCTAATCCTTTCCAAGATGATCACTTCTATTACTTAGATCGAAAAATGCCATGATTGTGTTAAACACATTTATTTACAACCTACAAGAATGCAAACTAAATATGAAATGTAATGGGAATGAATAAAAAGATGCAATTCTACGTGAATAATCAACTAAATAATTTAAGTAACAATTAACAATTAAACATTTGTCATGATTGCAATAAATCTAATGAACAAATTAATTAAATAAACCAATCTACCATAAATCTTCAAAATAAATTAAATTCATTAAATCACACTATATGGAAACTATAAGTCTATAATTAAAATAAAATATCAACATAAATTATTCCATTATCATTTAGACATTTCTTTGAGAGTCCCTTCCCACCCCCACCCCCTGAATAATGGAGAGAGTGCTCTCTTTTATACATAAATTAAATGGAAACTAGAAATAACAAGTATCTAAATGAACCCACTTATGGATTTAATAAATCCATATTGGTTACAACAATTTCGTAAATAATCAATAGTTTCCAGCTAACAATTAGCAATTTATGAATAACTCCAAGACATTTTTCTAAAAATTAGCAAATAATAGATAACTTCCAAGATCTTTTGCTAACAATTAGAAAATAATAAATAACTCAAAGATCTTTTTCTAAATAACTCCAAGGTCTTTTGCCCAAGAATTCCAAGATTATTGGTTAACCACTCAAACTAATATTTTGTCTTGGAATTACAAAATTGTCTCAATATCTTTAATTTGATTAGATTAAAATTATTGTTGCATGGATCCATAATTATCATGTAGAGTAGTAACAACATTGCTCATGGTTCCAATGGATCATGGTTCCGGTGTTGGCTCATGGTTCTAATGTCTCAAGGTTTCAATTGCAACATCATTCTTTGGATGAGTGGCATCACATATTAGTTCCTTGATGAGTTGTGTTGGCACACACCTATTTTTGGAGAAAAATCTATTTTTGAGCGCAGGCCTAATTTTGGAAGAGAAGGTCTATTTTTGGAGCGTGCACCTTAGGAGGTAGAAAAGCAACATGCAGAAAAAGAAGGAAAATAAGCATGTAGGAGGAAAAACAACTTGGCACGCATGCATACAAGCCTAACTGTGTTAGGGTTAGGGTTTTTGACAAAGATTGTAATGGCTATAAGCTAGTAGAGTAGTATAAATAAATACATAGGAGGTCTAGGTTATGGGTTAAGAAGTTACTCATTGTTGTGAGTTTTGTATGATTATTGTGGTAGAGTAAAATAAGATAGTGTTTGAGGTTTAGGTCACAGGATGTTGATCCTGGTGTGATCTAGTCAGCCTCCCAGAGGGTACTTACCTTCATTTTGATTGTAACCCTGAAGATGTAATGCGTACTTACCCTCATTTTGATTGTAACCTTGAATATGTAATGCGCACAACGCAAATTTTGCAACAAAGTAAATAAAATAGAAGAAGAGCCAGAGCTTTGTGGACGTAGCCCCAAGAGGGGGTGAACCACAGTAAAACATTATTCTCAATGTGTTTTCAATGAATGATTTTACTATCCTGTTAATCATTAGCTAAAGAATGAATGGGTAAAACTAGTTATAACATCATGCATGCATAGGCTTAAAGAATGAATGAATCTCAGAAGTAGATGAATGATGAATGATGATGATGCATTAGGGAAATAATCTTAGCATAGTCCCCACTCCTTCCTAGACTGCAAACACGTGAGTATTGTAGTCCGCCATAAATCTATCTTGAGTGAGACTGCGTTGTGCACTTTGTGCACAATGTTTCCTTCTAGTTTAACAGGAGCGCTGATAGTTTTTAGGGTTTTGTTGGAAACCTGTGTGAGATCAAAACCTGGGTCATCCCAAGTAACCAACAAATGGTTTCATTATTGGTTGGAACTACATGGATTGAGTGGATGAGATCTGTGGAAGAAAAGCACGAAGGATGAAATCATAGAAGGGAATGTTCAAGACATGGAATCCAATGAAGGCGAAGATTGAAAGATGGTTGAGGACAAAGGAACTCGAGTTTGCATAGAAAGAAAACATAAACCCTAAGTTGACACCACTCAAATATCTCAACAAATACATGTTTAGTGACTTGCATGAGGTATTTTTATGTGATTTCTTGCATCTATTGCAGGAGTGGCTATTGAGGTTGAAGGAAAACCACCCTAATAATTGGATCAGACAACTAGAGTGGCATCCTATGGAGATCATGCAGTTACAACAAGTTAATAACAAATTTACGCGCACAGTAGAATTCTGGTTAGACAACATTATTGCAGGGTTTATCACCGAATTTGCAGTAGATACCGTGAAGTCCTACACTGTTGTAGAGCAGGATTTTCTGAAGGCACCCAGAGGTAGGTACATCAGATCACTGTATACTTCAATCAAGATTTTATTTTATGACAAAGGTGTGATGAGCATGGAATTAGATAGCTAAACTTCCCTGTGCAGATGGGGGAAGAGGGGAAGCACTGAAAGGAGGTTGAGATATGGATAGGGATATGGATAAGGGGAAGCAGAAGGAGGCCATGGACCTAATCATGATGGAAGAAGAATAAATAAAGCAGAAAATGGAAAAAGATGGAAAGACGTGCAACAGAAGACCTTACCAATATAAGATGAATAACAAGAAGATGTCCATAGTCGATAGAGAGGGCTTGATAAGCGATGAAGAAGAGGTAGAAGATATTTGGGCTATGGAGAAGATTGAGGAAATCCTATGCGCCACATATGAAAGGAAAAGAAGAGGTCTAGGGCCAGGAAAAAAAGGTAGAACTCTAGTCCAGATCACCGCCAGTGTGGAACCTACAACCCCATGTGAGACTAATACACTGGAAAGAACACTAGCATTTAGACAACTAATATTTAGTGGAATAGTAGTAAAAGGATAGGGGTCCAATCAAGGACACTCAACCGAGGGAGCAATTTCAAAAAGTGACAGTCAATTATCTACACTGCACGGAGGCAGTAGTTCAACAAAGTTCAAAATGGTAGGACAAGATCCCACAATCAGATTACCAGAGTTTCAGGGAGAGGCATCAGAGGACCCTGAAAATCATTTATTCATCTGTGAAAATATTTGGGAAGCATAGCAGATCACAAACGAGGATACAAAAATCGCGTAGTTAGCTATCACACTAAGATACCACACGTTGCACTGGTACATGAGCCTTGATGTAAATAGCACAAGGAGTACCAAAGACTATTGCAGAGGTGAAAAAGCTACTAGTAAACAAGTTTAAGAAGCCAAGCTCAGAAGACCAGTACATGAGTGAAATGATTGAAATTAGGCAGAAACCAGGTGAGTCTATTTGGGATATTGATCATAGGTTCAAACATCTGAAAGGTAAGTTGAATTATTCAATTGCTGACATGCAACATAGGCAATTATTTTTGAACTCAATGTTACCGCACTTGAAGTATCCTTTGAGATGGAAGAAGTTCCAAGATCAGGCAAAGGCTCTACAAGCAGCCCTGCAACTGGAAGAAAAACAGTATCATCAAACAGATCCAGGAATAGAGGATCCAAAGGAGGATCTGAAGAATATGGCATTTCAACTGAACCAGAATAAGGGAAAAGAGAAAAGAGAAGTTGTTTGGTGTATGTTATGCAGGACAAAAGGACATCATAAGAATGAATGTCCAACTTTTACACAGTACTTGGAAGCAGGGGTGCCAAATCCCTTGTCAACAAGAGGACCATGGTGAAATATTTGTAAGACGCATAGGCATGATCCATATCATTGTCCAATGATGCAGAAATATAAGACAACACCAAAAATTTTGTATTGCAATTCTTGCAAATTAGTGGGTCATGATGATAAGGACTGTAGAATGTTGGAACTGATGAGAAAAACAACTTCAGACACTTACAGGGTGAAAAAATATATGTGATAAGGAAAGATACACCTCATTTCAACCAGGTGTCACCACCATTTAACCATGTGCAACCACTGTACAACAATGCACAACCACAGTTTAGCCCTGCGTAGTATAACCAGGTACCCCAATACAACGCACCGCGAGGAGATAGAGGTGGATTTAGAGGTGGAGGACGAAGAAGAGGAGGATTTGGATGAGGCAAAGGGCTAGTAGTACGCCACAACTTCCAACAACCAGGACATTATGCAAGGGATTTTCCACTTCCACCTGCGACATGTATGTATTGTCGCGAAGCAGACCATGACACAGAACATTGCCCAACACTCTTGAGAAATATTCAGGAAAAAAGGATCCAGAACAACCAGAATGTCCAGTGGATTTCTGTAGAATCCAGGGATGATGGGAAAAACATCAATCTAGTTACTCGATGAGGATCCAAGATAGGAGTTGATGTAGAAAAACGAGATCCATCTCAACACCAATGGGTAAAGAAGAATATTGAGCCACATAAGTAGTTTGACGTGCGAAAAGAAAAGGAAACATTTAAGGAGGCCATACAAGAGATTCTCAAGGAGAACATTGCATCTACATCAGTTGCGTAACAAACTCGGGACCTACCAATGTATGAGATGCCATCTTCAATGGATCACACCAGTAGAGACAACCTTTAGAGCAAGTAAGTACCATAAAGACTTTTCTGCAATCCTATGTTAAGTTATTAAATGATCCATCATCTGTTAATGTCTTACAAAATTTGTTAGAAAGATGTAACACAGAGGTAGAATGGAAGTTAGAGCAGAAAACAGTCAATCATATACATACAAGAAGAAGAACAAGAATGGAATTTAGGATAAATGCCAACATTAGGGATTTCAACATGGGCAATACCATACTTGATTTAGGCTCTAAAGTAAACATCTTGCCTAAGAAGACATGGTAGTGTATGGGGGAACCCACATTAGGCTATTCACTTGTCCAATTAAAACTAGAAAATCATCACAGAGTGTTACCAATTAGAAGACTTAAAGGTGTGACGGTACATTTGTATGGAATGTGCATTGTGCCCGATTTCAAAGTAATAGAGATAGTAGATGGCACAACACCTTACCCAACATTACTTGGATT
>CBVK0103598612.1:0-10985 GCA_900067695.1 Picea abies | reverse complement strand
GTCGTAACTTTTGCATACGATCTCCGTTTTAGGTGTATGATAGCTTGTTGGAAAGGTATCATCGATGAGATTCATTTTTTAGGCTCAATCATGTTGTAGTCCATCATTGAGAACCTCGATCTCGAAAAACCTTCATTTGGGCCCTCAAATTTTACCCTGAAGTTAAAAACTGCTAAAAATAGTAAATTTCCAAACTTGCCAAAAAACTCTTTTGGGCCAGTCAGAAAAGGTGGGTGGCCACTGATATCCACCTGGATCAGTTGTAGTGGTCGCAATGAACTTTTTCTCAACTTATGACTGGATCGTGAAGAGGGAACACTTTGTGGTTTGAGAGATTACTTTGTAGCATTGTTTTGTCCAGATTAATGAAGTGGCAGTAGTCAGAGCTACTTCTAGTACCTTGTAGAGTTGACCTCCCAGAGTAACAATGACACTGTGGCATTGAAACACATAGATAGCATGATGTTTCCACATATATGGTTGTACTAAAATAACATCACATAATTCAAGTGGGGAAAAATCACATAGTACCTCATCCTCGAAGGGCTTGATGCCAAAAGACAGGAAACATTGTTGGCTAACATGAATGTCTCATCCTGGCTTAACCATCCGATGGTGTATGGTTGGGGGTGTGGCATATTTAGCAACTTCAATCTCTTGACAGTTACCTCGGATGAGATTAGGTTCTTCTAACTCCTGTTGTCAACAATGAAATGTAGTGGGGTCCCCTTTATCCACATCTAGGAGTGGAAGAGGCGCTCCCCCTCCTTAGGATCCTCTAGTTTTTTTGGTTGTATTATTGTGGTCGCAATTATAGCAATGAGTTATACATTGATGATCAATTTCCCTTTATTATGCTATGAATTAGAGTCTGATTCAGGTTCTAATTATTTTTCTCCATGCTCGACCACCAATGGCTATTTTAATTCACATTCATCAATGTTGTGTCAGGGATTTTGTGGAACTCGCACCATTTTCCAGTGTCTTTCTTAGACTTCCCAACACCCTTCTTAGTCAATTGCTTGTACTGATTTTCTTGAGATTGAATCCCCTTACTTTGTCATTCGTTTTGTGAGTTAGGGTTTCCTTTTCCATGCTTGTATTGTGGCGTATTTGTAAACCCAAAATCTTGCTTACTCCATTGCTTGAATTTCTTTTCAATTTTGACTTCATATCGATAAGGATCTCCCAGTGAGGATGTCTAAGAAATCCATCTTTGTTTGAATGTACCTATGCTGACCACTATGGTACTTCAAAACTAGGTTCCCTTCGAAGAATTTGATACCCAGCTTTGAGCACAATGTATGAAAGATGTTAGTGTACTCCTGCTCCGTCTGATCTCTTTTCTGACACAGAGTCGTCCATCTCATGGACTGGTCATCATAGTTTCCGATAAGGTAGAACTCCTCCTTCAAGGAATCTACAAAGGCCACCCAAGTGGGTTCTCTCTTGAATGGCATAGATTCATTCGCGGTGTACCTCTCCCAATAACATTCCCACCAATCTATGACACGAGGACTGGCTTTAAGGATCGTGAAGGTGATCTTTTCGCTCTTAGGAAAAAAATGGATATAGTATTAACCTTCTAACATATTCAACCATTTTTTTAAAGCATCTGCATCTATCTGGCCTTCAAATAAGGGGGTATCAAACTTGGCTTGTACCTTGAAGGGTGTCGCACCTTTGAAATGGCTACTCATCGAAGATGCCTCAACCACCATCAGTAGTTGTTGAAGGATCTATTTGAGTGAATTTTTCCATCATCTTGTTCCTTTGTTGCACAAGGGCTTCCTCGAGAAACATCTTGAAAGGATCTCCTCCTCTGTTATCTCTCTTTTCTTCCACCATGTGAGGTCATTTGGGCTGGCGAGTGCATTTTTTCTCAAGAGAAACTAGCTCAAGAGACAACTCTCTATAGTCTAACATCATTCAGGACATGCAAATGACAAGGAGCAAACTCCTCTGATACCACTGATTTGGATTATGCTTAGAATGAAATGAGATACAAAGGAAAATATATCAAAAACACATAAATACAATGAAACCCAACTTGTATTATTGAATACAATAGAAGAACATTGTAGAACAAAAAATGGGTAGAATGGGGTATCTTATCTATGAAGAGAAAGAGATGTTGGCTATGCTTGATTCACAATAAGCTTTACATCACACTCCATTCCATGCTTAAAAGACCTCCTTCAGCTCGATTATATATGAGAGAGTGAGAGGAGAATAATTCCCATGATGCATGTGGGATAAATTGGTCTAAGTTTACAAAATGGCATAGCCATATAAAACACTAGGACCTCTCGGGAGGTCACCTAGCCCATTACTACTCTATCCCAAGTATGCTTAATTGCGAAGTTATAATGGGATTCAATGCATGAATGTTGTAGGAATTACACTACATTCCCCATCAAAAGGCTGAATATCATGGTTTATCAAAACCATAGGCTTGGAATCATTTATTCAATGGAGAAGGTGGATGGCCATCGAGACCCACCTGGATCATCCCTACCCAGGAATTTACTAACCAAAGTACACCCAGACAAATCCAGAATTTGTTGCACTCCAATGTCCTCTCCTTATACTAACACGGTCTCCCCACCAAAATTTCACCATTACAACAACCTCCACTATGGAGCCTCCATTATGACCAAGTACCTCTGTCACCACCTCCTTTTGTTGTGGCCACAACGACATGACTCGAATCTACCCCCTCTTCAACGGGAAAAGGAAGCCACTAATTATTGCATCACTCGATTTGACTAAATATGTTGATGAAAAAAATTGAAAACGAAACACTAAAATCCTCATCTGCTCTATCATCAACTTCAATTCACGATATGTCTTTTATCTTTGGTAACCACTTCTTTGCTATTAGCATTCAAAGGATTTTAAACTTCTTATTCCGGTACAATAAAGGCTTTTTTCATTGGATCTAAATATTTGAGTCATGAAGTCCCATCCAATTTTTTTGACAATCTCTCATACCGAAGCCCATCTCTATTCAATTGTTTATTAATAATCATATTAATGTGTAAAGTGTAACATATATTATGGAAAAAATATTATATATATATAAAGACATCAATATTATTATTGACTTAATTAGCGCTAGTCATATAATCTCTCACCATACTTAATATAAATAAATAAATCATCATATTTGTTTTTAAATGGTTATTAATTAAAAAATATTAATCAGAATTGGACGAGCATCAAACACCCGACAACAGAGAATTTCATAGATACATAATATATCCACCAAAACATGGGAATGTCGGATGTTTAACGTCTTTTAAATCAGTTGGCTGTGTGGCATGTATACATCCACACTAGAGTACCATGAATGGGTCCACACGTAAGTGCTGTGGAATTCAGATTCATTCCCCTTAGACCTAGAATACCATGAATGGGTCCACACGTAAGTGCTGTTGAATTCAGATTCATTCCCCTTAGACGCGATTACGTCTTTGCCCGAAGTCAAGTCAAAACATTGCGTTCAATGAATGTGGACGCCATTCCGCAATCGATTAATATTTTACCAATTTTATTATGATTTTGTGCTTTATAGTAGATTTGGACGATGGACAATATATTACATGAAAATGCCCATGCCAATTGGCAGCCAGAAGCGGAGTTTTGGAGGCCAGAGATATAGCCCCTCTAGCTTCTGTGAATTGCAATATCTTCCCACCGAAATTTTTGTGAAGTTACCCTTCGGTTTTCCAATTTTCATTCTTCTTGTGCTGTTAGTCAGATCCGCAGCTGCAATTTTACAGCTCAAACTGCATTGGGTTTACCAGTTTGGATTAATATTTTTATTTTTCTCAGTTGGGTTCTATTAATTTGCGGGGCATCTTCATTTTTGTATTTCTGCTGAACCACCCATCTGCAAATTCATTTATTCATTGCGCTGGAGCATTCTACATCGTTTGATTTCTGTTGCACCGCAGCTGTGCAGTTCAAAGCAGTCTGTTGAGGAAGAAAACAATTCTTAGCTGTATGTATTTTGCTTGTTCCCTGCAGATATTTTCTTGTGGGTATTATTGCCTCTGTTTAGTTTTGTTTTCCAAAAATTTAGAAAATGGTTTCAGCATTTGGGTTCTTCTCTGGTCAAATTCTAACTTCTATGACGCTTCGTGCACAGGTTGTCAAGGATGGTGCTGTGGATTTTTGGCTATGGATCCTTAATATGGAATCCAGGCTTTAGGGTTGATGAAAAAATCCTTGGATATATCAAGGACTACCGAAGAGTTTTTTATTTAGGTCAAAATTTCTTTGACAAAATCACATCACTCGATCAGTAAAAATGGGGTTAGTGTTGCAATGGCTGTTTAATGGTGTTTTCCCCTTGTACTTCTTGCAGCTTGTACTGACCACTGCGGGACTCCACAGTTTCCAGCTCGGACTTGCACATTGGAAGCACAGAAGGGAGCCATCTGTGTAAGATATTCTTTCACTGGCATATATATTCTGAGAATATACCATATACATTACAGGGAGTACTAGATATTTGCAATAGGCAGTATATTTTATGGGTGTCTGAACTCATTTTGTTTTATTTGTAATGTGAAGCGCCTTGTTATGCATCTCCATTGTTTTGTTTTCTTCTGCATGTACTCACATTGTTTTATTCGTTGATCTCTTTAGTGGGGTAGAGCCTACTGTGTGAGAGGAGGGCCAGAGAAGGAAAAATTGGCTATGGAGGTGAGATGAAGGGGGAGGTCCACTGTTTTTTAATCATGGTTTTCTTTGTCAATTTATGGACCAAAAGCTGATTGGTTTTAATTGAAATGTATGATGTTCAGTATCTGGAAAGAAGGGAATGTGAATATGATATCAAGGGCTCTGTAGATTTCTACACAGTAAGATACTCTGCTCTGATCTGTTCCACTTATCTATATATATATGGCAACTGCCTAGCATTACTGGATAGATAGATAGGGAAGTTATTGATGTATTTTTTGGATCGATATAAAAGCTATTAGTCTATTTGACTTTTTCACAAAATGATGCCTGATTTGTAGAAGATTTGATATTGTAGGAGGAAGGAGAATCTGCAACCCCTTTTCTGACCGGAGTCCTAGTGTGAGTTCCAGCAGCATTCATATCAAGTTTCTCTTAGCTTAGTTTTATAAGCTTAATATATTTTTCTGACAAAATGATGAAAGAACTGATTCGTTTTTTTTTTTGCTTCTTGCAGATTCACATCCACTCCAAACAATGCCATAAACAAGTACTACCTCGGCCCAGCTCCACTAGAAGAAATGGCAAGGTATATAATGATCATTTACTTCAGGAATTTAGTGATCAGAATGTGATTATGTCTTTAGGCTAAGACATCTAAACATAACCCTAGATAGACTGGCATTATCTTGTATGCAGACAAATAGCAAAAGCTGCTGGCCCATGTGGGAATAACCGTGACTATCTTTTCAAGTTGGAAAAAACCATGGCTGGCATTGGTGAGCATATGTGAAGTTACTACTGATATATCCAGCGTTCATAGTTCATGTTTTGAGAAGTGAAGTTCATAAATTATTGTTATAATGCCACAGGTCATGAAGACCAGGGATTGATCAAACTTGCGAATGAAGTCAGGAGAATTCTTGGAGGCATTCATGATGTGCTCAATCTACCAGTATGATTACTACAAACTTTTGGCATCCTGCTTAGAAACAACGAGAGGCTAATTATAGTTGGAGATATACCAATTTTTGCAATAGTGACAGACAGCAATTGTTGTAATAGTTACATTCTTTGTCAATATGGGTGGTGAAGATACATGAACTTCGAATTAACCTGAAACTGGTTATCATGGTTACCAGTTTTTAAATGACCATGATTTTTAGATACAGCCCCATCACAGTTGGGGAAGCGTTGCTCTTAAATTTTAGTCATTGTTCCTTACAGGTTCAAATAATGGTTTTGGACCATTGCCATGTTAAGTTTTAATAGAAGCATATTTCATCGAGGATCCGAGGAACCCAAGGATAGCATAATCTTCTTATTGTGGTTAGGGTTAGGTTTTCGTTGTTTACCAAATTTTTTCAAACAGTTCTATTCCCATGAATTGCGACGTGTTTTCAGCAGTCATATCGTGGTGGACAAGGGATTTCAACTTTTGAATGATTGATGTACTAGCACAGCCGCAAAGTGGCTGCTTTCGACGTAAATACATAAAATTATTTAAAATATACAAAATTCAATTAGTTTGAATTCATAACTTTCGATCATTTAGAAATTTTTAATTTTTTTTTTTAAGTTTATAAAATATTTTAATTTAATAAATTCAATGTTAAAATAAATTTATTATATTATTGTTTTTTTAATAAGTTTGAACACATTTTTAGAAAGTTATAACAGTTGAAAAAAGTTATTTGATTTTTAAAATATTGATATTTAATAAATTTATAATATTATTATTGAAATTTTCAAATATATTTTATTCAATAAATTCAATGTTAAAATAAATTTATTATACTATGATTTTTTTTTTTAATAAGTTTGGACACATTTTTATAACACATTTTTAGAAAGTTAAGTTACCAGTTTCAAATTTGTGAGGGGATAAAAAATCCAGCCCTATTAAGAGTTGGTGTGGCTCAGACATATTAATATTTATTTTTTATAAATAATATAATTCTAAACATATTTATATGGAAAAAAAAATATTAAAATTTTATTTTTATAAATTATATAATTGAGTAGGCCTAATGATTAAGAATATGTGTTTCTGTTAATATGTCACAAGTTGAAAAGAGAAAAGAGAGCCAAATATGTATACACCTTAGTAAACTTTACCACTCAAATCTGTTAACTCAAGAGATAAATAATATAAATTAATATTAACTATAAATTTCTATTAATAAAATAATTATTTAATTTGTAAAATTAAATAATAATATTCACTTTAATATTTTGAGATCTTTAATATATGTTAAACTTTTGTAAATTGTCATGGTTATGTAATATCATGAAAATTAAGCTCACACATGGTTATGTAAACATGGTTATGTAATATGATGGAAATTAAACTCACACAATTAAAAAAGAACAACATTTATAATCATAATAATTAATTTGAATGAACCATTTGGAAGATTGAAAAATAATTAATTTGAAAAAACGAAGTGAGAAATTGAAAAATAATTAATTTGAAAAATTGAAAAATAATTACTTTCCATTCAATTAGTCTAGTTACGGCAGGGCAGGAAGAATAAGTAGAGTTGCATTAAATGCTGCCTCAAGTTTCTTATATGGTGAGGGGGCCCATTGAAATGATCCATTCTTGCAGGCAGAAAGAGGAAGTAGTGGAAATGAACACACTCAGGCTTACCACCGCCCTCCGTAAGCATGCCGTCCCTCCCATTTAAAAAGAATGAATGGGCATTTTCACGGACTGAATAAAGCATGGTGGAATAAGTCACTGGCCGGCCGGCCGGCCCTCCCTCCCACTCACAATGGGGGAATAAGGCATTCAGGAATCAGTCAGTCATGGTGGAGTAAGTAATCCCTTACTGGCCATGTTCTCCCTCTCAAGAACAAGAAAAAGAATGGGCCGGCCTTCTCCCTCCTAAATGACTATTGAACAAGAAAAAGAATGGGCCGGCCTTCTCCCTCCTAAATGACTATTGTGCTGGAGGGGCCTAACGTCGAGCAAGCGAGAAACCTATTTTAACTTAGATGTTACAGGAAGCTAAGTCATTTTAGGCGGTTATATTCGTAAAGCCTTAATCCACCCGCCATTATCTTAGGGAATTTGAAAGAATAAATTGAGAGATTGAAAAATAATTAACTTGAAAAAATGTATTGAGATATTGAAAATTAATTACTTTGAAAGAATAACTATAGAACAATGATATTAAAATACTTGTTTAATAAATGAAGAGGGTTGGTGGTATTCTAGTCTTATATATTTTAGTTTATGATTCTTAAAACATTAATTTCTCTTATTTATGTTATTAAAGGGATATAAAGAGAAATTAAGAAAAATACTACACACTACCTTTTCTAATTGTGAGGAATATCTTCAAGTATTCACATTGATTTAATACATTTAAATGTGAGGAATATTTTTAAGTAACCAAATTGATTTAATATACTTTAATGAATTTAGGAAAAAAATTCAAGTTTAACCTAGATTACATTTAACACAAGTTCAATCAAGATTACATTTAACACAATGGTATTTACAAAATTTCAAATTTTTTGATAAACTGACTAAATTTTGAAATGTTTATGAAAATCAAGAAAGACCACATAAGAACAACTACAAAAGTGTCTCCAAATGGTTGTTACTTTTTTTTGTAATCTAGTAAAAAAATTATATGGATTAAAAAAAAATATACATAGAGTTACAACAAATTCTAGATTAGTCTGCCATAATAGGAAACCACATCTATTTGAAAAAAACAACCAAAGTTCTAACTTATACAAAAAATTCCCATGCATCTAGCCTAATTTTTTATAAACGTGAATTTAGTCTATTTAACATGCACAATAACATCCAAATACTTAGAACATGGAGTAAAATGCACAACAATTAAAACCCATAAATAAAATCCATGAACAAAGATAAAAGCACTTACAAAGATTTGTAAGAAAATGTGCAACCAACTACAGAGGATAGAGGTTCCACTCAACCATAGACTTGCTTCTCCATTTCTCAATAGAAAGTCACCCCTAAGCTAGGGATGTGAATTCACAATAAATGATGTCTCCTCAGGGTTTATGTTGTCCTTCTTACATCTCAATATAACACATAGAAAGCTAATTTCCAATAGCCATCCCAATCCACCAGCTCTCTTTCCTCTTAACCTGCATAACCCAATAAATGGGATCCCCTTCTCTACAAAACAGTCCCTTAGGATACCCCGCTTCCCTTCATGTATCGAACATAGGATGGATAGAAAAATATCTATTTTTGGGATTCCGGGAATGCCAATTGCAATAGGAAAATCTCAAATTAACAAGCTCACTTTCTCTAGGGTAATTTATTCCATATAAATCTCACTCTACAAGCCTAACAACCTGCTTCTTCACACAATTACAACTCCAACAAGTTCTCCACAAAACCCACTATGGTTTCCTTCAAGATATAACACTCAACACACTCTTGTTGTCCCAAAATTTCTTGTTAACAACTTCCTACTATAACCATTTGAGATTCCTTTTACTCGTGCATATTGATTCTCACATTCCCCAATGTTAAATGTATCAACCCCATTCTCTCAATAAATATGTGAGGTGATTTTTCCCACCAACCCTCTGACCTTTATTCAAGGATTGAGGATTTGAAACATTTAAAAGGGAAAAGGACGGTTTATACAAAAATATATTTTTAGAAAGGTGGCTTCAGATTGATACACGTCAATAATTCCCCTTTGGACCCCCCTCTCTTGTGGAAACATAGCCCTCGTGAATTTTTTCATTTCCATCTACAGTCGACGATACATTTTATTTTATTATTTTGATACATAATGTTTACATATTACATCGCTTGGCCTACAACCATTGATCATATTTACATTATACATCACTGAATCGAGGATTAAAAATGGGGATATTATAGATTTGGTCATCTTAGGGGGCCTGCCGCAAGATTGTTTTGTCGGTCCAGGGATATCGGGTTTGAAACCTTCCACGCCCCCCATGTAATGTTACCCAGCTTAACTAAGGAAGATTACTACGTGGAATACACAGAAAAATGAATTTGTTTCTTACTAATTCATTTACTGTAGCTTACCAACTACAAACTATGCACAAATTTAAATAGATTATAATAAAAATAATTAAATGCATCAACAACATTATAAATGCACGTGAATGTAGCTAACAAATCATCTATAAAAGCACATAAAACCATTCTCATTCATAAAGTAAAATGCACATCCATAAGACTCGTAAGAAAACTCGAATAATAGATAAACACTTATCTTTAAAAGAATGTTTGTGCAGCCAGCTACATGGGAAGGACATTCAACCCAACCATAGACTTGTTGCTCCAAATCTCAAAATAAAGTCACCCCTGAGATAGGGCTATTAATCCAGAAGAAAAAAGTTCCTCTCACAATCCACTCACAAGTCAATATCCCACAACCCACTAGTATTCTCCTACAACTTTCTCAAATTCCCTCCAACTCTCTCCCTATTGACTTGTCCAACACAAGGAATGTACCCCTTTATTTGCCTCAGTCCATCGGGCATCCGATTTGTTTATCAGGGTCTCTCTAGCACAAGTGACCAAGAATATCTCTACTGGGAACTCAAGGTAACTCACTACCAAGGAAACACTTTTTGTTATAGTGCAACTCACTCAAGAGTTCACTCTTCAGGCCGAACAAATTCTCTCTTCAATGAATAGTTCGAAAACGCTCCGAAAACACTCCAACATGCTCCAAAATTCACCAATCCTTGTTTCTCTAGCTCCAGTGCTCTCTTTCCCTACTCTCCCCTCGTTGTTCATGCAAAAGTCTAATAACTATGGGATGTGACTCTAACACCCACCTTCTAACATGTAATCAATTATTGGGCTCTCATACACTCAAAGAAACATACAAGGTTTCCCCAAATGATAATAAAGCTCAGAAATATGGGTTTCAATTAATACTCATAAACCATTTTCCCCTTGGGCGCCTCTTAGACACTCCCTAGGAATTCCCCTCTCTTGTGGATTCATTGTCCCCCATCTATGTCCATATTCCTAGCAGCTAGTATCAAATTATATTTATTAAAATTTAGAAAATACATTTAACATATTACATCGCTTGGACATAACCATATTCATATCTACAGTATGCATTAACTAAACTGGGGATTATAATGGGGATGTTACACCCCAAAGGATTAACATTTGAGAAGGAACAAGGAAAATAAAATGACTTAACTGAAACATCCTAGCAACCCTTTTTAGGAACCCCAGGGACCTATGGAGTGAGTGCTAGAGAAGAGAGCTCCAATGTTGAATGAAATTCTAC
>CBVK0103598574.1:0-15174 GCA_900067695.1 Picea abies | reverse complement strand
ATCTTTATGTGCAGTAAGAAATCTTTTAACAATAGAAAGATTGAAAGGAGGTTTCAATATCAAAATATCTCTTTGCTCGACATCATATATACAACCTTCTTAATCACATACTAATACATCCATATCTTCTCACAAGAAATAGGGGAGAGAAGTTTTGATCGTCTCAAAGAATTTTAAAAGAGTATTGCAGTTAGAACATAAGAGAATTTGATAAGCATACTTCAAACATCTCATGCTAAAAAATCCCAAGATCCGAAACATCATTGAAGTCATGCCCCAAAGTAATTCTTTGTGTATTTTATTCATGAAATATGTTCAACAATAAAAAAAAATCCCTGATAGTCATATACATGGCTATGAATACTCCATGATCATATAAAGAAAGTCTTTTGAAGAATACAAGAAGAACAATACTCCATGATCATATAAAGAAAGTCTTTTGAAGAATACAAGAAGAACAATCAAGCACTCAACCTTGTGTCCAATTCAAATATTCAAGCATAAAGCTATGAGAAATGGTGTAGAAGAAGAAAAAGAGTGGAGAATATGGAGATCTCTTTTTGTTGATCAGAATTTTTGTTGAATATTGATGGTTGTACCTTATTCTTCTGATCTTTTGCCCCTGCCCCTTTGATGAATCCCTTTCTTGCCCTTTAAAAACCAGATCTTCTAACTACTTGAGTAGTTAGGGTTTTTATTTTCTTGAATTTCCCGTACAATCTTCTTCTTCAAACATTTGTTTTAATTAATGCTTCATTTAAGTGTTTTAAATTAGTTCACATCATTAACATCCACATCTTTCAAATGGGTCTTTTTTTTTCCTTTAATAAAACTTTTCATATAAACTTTTATTTTTCAAAAAATTAATTAATTGCCCTTTTAAAAGGAGGACTATAATTTAATTTTATGGATATGTTATTCAAATTTTTATCTATGGAAACCAATTTATATGTGATATTCATTGTCTTATCTTTCCAATGATATAAATGTTATCCAAATCCGACTCTTGGATCTCAAGATATGACCTCCTGAAGTCGAGATGTCAAGCAAATTTATCAGCAAGACATAAAAATGTTGTTGACTGATATTTTAATTTTTCAATTTTTTTTTTGGCAATTTTCAGCTCTCAAGACTTGTCCCATCATCTTCTTCATCGAAATACCTTTCCAACGGTATAAATTTTGCATGATTTCGTCGCTTAGAGCTCAACAATCGTTCATTAATTTTGATGGGGCATTCTGGGCCCTTAGATTGAATTTCGACCTCCTTTGTTAAACTTTCAACTTTTTCTTCAAAAATGTATCCCACATGCATTGAGACGTTGAAACCTTTAATGTATATAATATTAAATGTATCATACACTTAGTAAGAAACATAAAGAGAAGATTATAGAGCTTTGAGAACTTGAACCCTTAAAAAATTAATGAATTAACTAAAATTTCAATTCCTCAGTCATCATCCACCTCATGCCCAGTTAGTGATGAGTTATAACCTAGTCAGTAAATGTGGAGGTGTGGACCCGTGGTAAGAATTAGTAATGTAAAAGGGAAAGGGAAAGAAGAAAAAAGAAATGGAAAATGGTATAATGGAAATGAAAATGGAAATGGCTAAGTAATGAAATGAGACTAAGGAATGAAGGAGGGAAAAAATGGCTAAGTGTGGAAAATGTAGTAAGACAGTTGAGTGGAAGAGAGAGAATGGTTAAGTATGAGGGAATATATGAGAGTAATGAGGCAATGGGAAAAATGACTAAGTATATAATGAGAGAATGAAGATAGGTGAAGGGAAATGAGAGGAGAGGAGAACAAGACAATTAGAAAAATTCTTCATATTTATTTTTGCAATATCTTCGTTGGACTTTTGGACAAAATTATGCATATCTTGGTCGTATAGACTCAGAATATGATTCCGCAAAATGCGTGGCGAAACTGATAATGAGGGCTACACAATGAACTTATGAGAGTACAAAAAATTTCTTCTTTTTATGTCAATTTTTTTTATTATACCAATAGTGGCAAAATATAAGTGACTGCATTTTTATATCAACACCTTCTTGGTCCATCTCCCATGCTCTTTTTCCTCGCTATCTCCTTGTTATTCATGCAAAACTCAATGTGTAAGATTGCTTATTCTCCCCCATATGAATTTTCTATATTTTCCCAAAACAATTAACTATTCACTCTACCCAATGTTGATTGTATTGCACCCTCATGCTTCCAATAACTATGAAGTGACTTCTACACCCACCCCTTGATAGGTAATCAATGATTGGGCTCTCATACACTCAACCGATAAACAAAAGGTTTACCCAAAAGATAATAAAATTTAGAAATATGGTTTGAATTAATACCCATAATTAATTTCCTCCTTGGACCCCTCTTAGACACTCCTAAACATTCCATCTCTTATGGATTAATCAACCCCCATCTTTGTCCATATTCCCAACAGTTGGTATCACATTATTTTTATTGAAATTTGAAATACAATTCGCATATTACATCACTTGGCCATAACCGTATTCATATCTACATTATGCATTAATTAAAATGAGTATTATAGTGGGGATGTTACATTTCCCCTCCCCTACAATTGTGTGTCGTCCTAGTTGCACACTATGTCGATATACATGTACAAATTTACATCACAATACTTTAAGAAATAAATTTATGCAATTTAACAACTCCAACAACAGTTCCAACCAAAATATTGTGTTCCTCTCAACCCGTTGACCCAAGGAATGCACCATTCGTTTATCAGGGCCAACCCAAGGAATGTACCATTCGTTTATCAGGGATGACCCGAGGAATGTGTCATTCTTTTATCAGCCCCTCCATCACAGGATGGCTAGGACTTTGGGATGCGGTTCTAGAACTCTAGCTGCTCAAAATGGAGTCTTGCATTATGTTTCCTTCAAAATTGTCAAAAATTTGTACGTGTTCTTCCCGCATGTTTTCTTCATGCTCCCTATGGATTTTTTCCTAAGCACTTTGACTTTTTGGTCCATGATGCATACTAGTTCCACTCAGAAATCCCATTCGTTTTCCACTTGGATCATAGTCCAATCAATTATGTGGTTAGGGTCATGCTCACATTTCTTTAATAATGACACATGAAAAACATTATGCACTCTCATGGATGTAGGCAATGCTAAAATTTATGCCATTGGCCCTATCTTTTCTAATATTTCAAATGGCCCACAAAATATTGCTACAAACTTTGGGAAACAACCCAATCTTATTGAACTTCTTTTCATTCTCACTTTTAGAAAAAACATGTTTTCCCAGTTTAAAATCTCTAAAAACTCTATTCTTGTCTGCATGTCTTAGGCAACCTTTAAATTCTACATTATCTTTTCCATTTTCTCTTCCATTTCCCTCAACAAATCTAGCCTAATGACAACTCTATTTGTTGGGTTATCCCAACTCACTGGTGTTTTACATTTCCTACCATACAAATCTTCAAATGGACTCATTTTTAATGAGGCTTGATACCCATTATTGTAAGCAAAATCCACTAAGTGGATATAATTTTCCCACTTTGACGATTGGTCCATCACATACATTCTAAGAATGTTTTCAATGATTCTGTTAGTCCTCTTTGTTTTTCCATCCGACTCTGGGTGATACATTGTACTAAGATTTAAGTTTGTCCCAAAGCCTTTGAATAAACTTTTCCAAAAATTTGATGTAAATTTTGGATCTATGTTTGAAACAATTGCCTTAGGCACTCCATGTAGCATGGAAACTTCCTTCATGTAAATCTCTACAATATATGATGCTTTGTGTGTGGATCTATGTCTGAAACAATTGCCTTAGGCACCACCACCATGATGGAATCGTGTTGCTTCACTATCTTGGGAAACTTTGTAATGAAATCAATTGTAACTAGTTTCCATTTCCACTCATGAATGGGCAATGGTTGTAGCAACCTCGTTGGATCTATGCTCTGTCTTCACCTCGTGACACTCTAGACACCTGTATATGTAATTAATCACTTATTTCTTCATTCTTGGCCAAAAGTATTGACTTTTTACAATTGCAATTGTCTTATGATATCCTGGGTGCCCAACATATGGCACATTGTGCATTTCCCTCAACACTATATTTTTCAGCTCTCCGGAATTTGGCACATACATTTTTCCTTTGTACATGAGGATTCCATCCTATTTCAACTCATAATAATTAAATTTCTACTATAAAACTCCTTGTTGTAAGGTCTCTTTTATTTTTAAATATTGTTGATCTGAATTTTTAGCCTCTAAAATTCTACCTTTTAAATATGTGTTAAACATGCTAATGGCTGAAATTTGCATTTCATGAGCTCTTCTATTGAGTGCATCAACGACTTGATTTTCCTTTCCTTTTATATGTTTAATTTCAAAGTCATATTCACTCAAAAATTCCAACCATCTGGTTTTTCTAGCATTTAATGTTGGCTATCCTAACAAATGCTTCAGGCCACAATGGTATGTCCTTAGCTGAAATTTTTGAATCATGAGGTAATGTCTCCACATTTTAATGCATGTATGATGGATTCTAATTTCAAGTCATGTGTATCATAGTTCCTCTCATTCTCCTTTAATTTCAAGGACTCATAGCACACCACATGATCCTTTTGAGTAAGGACCCCACCAAGCCATTCCTTGCATGCATCAGTGCACACTACAAAAATCGTCATTTGGGTCGACAATATTCAATATTGGTGCACTTGTCAAAAAAAAATTCAATTGTTGAAAACTTTCTTCACATTTGGGAGTCCATTCAAACTCCACTCCCTTCTTTTGCAAAGAAGTGATTGGGCTTGAAATCTTTGAAAACCCTTTTATGAATCTTCGGTAATAACACGCAAGACCCATGAAATATCTTACTTATGTCACATTTATTGGCATTGACCATCATCTAATGGCCTCTATTTTGTCAGGATCAACTGCTATCCCATCTACTGAAATAATATGCCCCGAGTAGCCAATCTTATTTTGATAAAAAAAAATGCACTTACTTAACTTGCCATACAACTTATGCTCTCTTAAAACTTGCAACACCATTCTTAAATGTTGCTCATGCTCTTGTTTTGTCTTGGAGCATATTATAATATCATCCAAGAAAACAATCACAAACTTGTCGAGGTACTCCCTGAACACTCCATTCATTAAGCACATGAAAACAGTTGGGGCATTTGATAGCCAAAATGGCACTACTGTGAATTCATAATGCCCATATCTTGTTTTGAATGTTCTCTTGTTGATATCCTCTTCTTTTATCCTCACTTGATGATAACTCAGTCTCAAGTCAATCTTGGAAAAGATTCTTTCACCCTTCAGCTAATCAAAAAGATCATCAATCCTCAGAAATTTCTCTAACAGAAATAGCTCTTGGAATGCCTTGAATCGTTCCCTACTACTCTCCCTCATCAAGAAAAGTTACTGTCTTGTTGTAACAATCTAGGACAACATGGTGTTTCTCCAACCAATCCATTCCAATTAGACAAGTATATGAGCCAAATGGTATGATATTCACATCTACCTTTGTGTTGAGTCCATTCATGTCTATTGGACAATCTTTAACCAACTCATTGATCTTTTTCTTAGCCCCTGTGGCTAACTGAACTAACCAAGATTTCTTATGCTCACTCCTTTGCAAGTGATATCTTTCAATAATGTTAGAGTTTATGTAACTATGGCTAGCTCCAGAATCAATTAAAATTGCTATGGGTTGGTTATCAATCTTACCTTCCACTTCAATCATGGGGGACTGATATTTTGCTTGTTTGTTATCCAAGGCTGCATAAATCCTTAGCATGTTTCCTCCCATGTCTTCCACTGTTTCAGCCTCCTGAATGTTGTGGACAATCCTCATTCTTTCTCCTTTGTGAGGGCAGTCCTTATACAAGTGATTCCTCTCATATCCCCAACATTGTACAGGCTGTTGCCTTGGCCTTTCCCCAAGAGAATTTGTTGTCTTGTGTTCATGGGGCCGACTGACCTTATTGATTTGCTTGAGAGTTATTCTTGAAAACGGGTGGCTTAAAACCTTTCTGCCTTTTCTCCCTCTTTCCTTTCATCTTGTCGTTCCAAGTCTTTTGAAAGACTAGCCTCCCTCTGCTCTACTCGTAGTGGTGCCTTGCTCTCCTTATGGTCTCCTCCAAGGTCCGGGGGTTATCATATTGTATCTTGTCACTATAGAAGGAGGGTAACCCACTAAGAAACATTTTGATTTTGACCTTCTCATCTTTTATGAACTCCACATACTTCAACAATTCAAAGAACCTATTCTCATACTCATCCATTGACATGCTTCCCAACTTGAGTTCAAATAACTCTTTCATCTTCCTCTCATAGTAATGCTCAGACAAATATTTCTCTTGGAAATATCCTTTGAACTGCCTCCATGAAACTCTCTTCTCGTCAAGATACTTGGCTTGCTTAAGTTGATCCCACCACATGGTTGCCTTGCCTTGCAAGTGGTAGGTTGCAATTCTTGTTTCTACCGTTGAGGGGTAATCATGCAGTTGTATTTCTTCATTTCCAACAACCAAGCCTCGACCTCCTCTCCTTTTCTATGCTCACCATTGAAAGTTGGTGGCTTGATCTTCCTGAGTTCACCTTGCAAAATGTCTCCCTCAAGCCTTCTCCTCTGCCTCCTGGCAGGGGGCACACTTGGGCTACTCCATGGCCCTAAACTAGCATGAGCTCTAGGGTATGATGGCGCCTGCTCTTACTCCTGGACTGCCTATCATTCCCATGCTCATCCCTCCTACTATGGGATTTGGATGTTGTCACTTGTCTATCCCATGCTCATCCCTCCTACTATGGGATTTGGATGTTGTCACTTGTCTAACACTAGCTTCGAGCTTTGTGCTAAAGTCCTTTTTGGCTTGCTTCTGCAACATGTTCAAGCTCTGAAGTATCACTTCCTGAGCCTTCATGATCCTTTCATTATCAGCCCTATAACTCTGCACTTCTCTATGTAGGCTTCTCATAGTTACGAGCTCCCTCCTATCTCTTCTTCCATTTGACTCGATCTCAGCATTCCCCATGTTGACATGCAAACCTCTGAATTCCTCTTCATGACTGTAGGACCCTTTGGCATCTTCCATTGGTATGGTTCTCATACAAGAAAACAAATTGCCTGCTTGAACCTCTAAACTCTTCAGAAAATGTGCATGCAAACAATTTTTTGTTAGACAAAAATAAATACATATGCAATTTTGGAAAAGAATGCATAAATTTTTCTACCCTTTAATGCCACCAATCATCTTCTTTTGAGTTGACTGTAAAATTTTCTGCTCAAAATAATTTTCTGGGTTAATAGATGGATTCTCCTCCTCAAGACCTTTCCATCGACTATTTATTTTCCCAATTCAGAGTTCCGAGCAGAAAGTTATGGTTTTCAGAAGTTTTGACCATTTTCTCCTTTTTAATCCTATATGCTACAAGTGTGCTCTTGCTCTACTAGCACATTTTTAGATACCGAGAACTCAAATCTAGCTCCACGGCTAACTTCTACACTCCATGAGCTTTCCATAGATTGCTCCTGGGCCCCAATCTGACTCTTGAGCTAGGGTTTATGACCTCTAAAAGAAAATTGGTACTAAATTTTACCCTTCATTGTTTTGGCTGCAGCTCCATCATACAAGCTTCGTTTCGCGAATAGTTTAGCTTGCTGGAAAGCTCTCTCCGAGCTCTGTCATTTTAGAAGCAAAAACTATGTGTCCTGGAAGGACACATAGTTTCTTACAAAATTGATTTTCTAAAAACATTGTTTAGGCCTTCGAAAATGCCCTACAAGATGAAGACCTCCAAACACTAGAATTTTTCGTGTAAAAATTCACTAATTTACTGTTGTAACAGTCTTTAGATCCAAATCGTTGATCTCAAAATCGGAATTAATCCTCATCGTTGATCTTCTTGGTCTTGCCAAGTTGTAGCTAGTCCTTTCCAGGCTTGTCGGAACTCATCTTCGAAGTCCTTCCTATCAGAAAACTTCAATTGATGGGTATGCGAATTCGCCAAAATCCACAGCCCGAAATGTTGTTGGACTCTTCCCATAGGAAACCCCCGTCGGAAACACAGTTGGCATGTTTCTTGACCTTCCGAACTCCAAGCTTCAATAGCTTATCGGGCTCTCTCTGTCGAACTCGCCCATCGGAAACTCTCCCGAACGAACCTTCTGACAGCCTTCTTCTGAAGACTTGCACTCGACCACTACGTGGCACTGGAAAATTCACCGCCCTTGCTGACATGTCCTCTGATATGGCATGCTGACGTGGAATTCTCCTTCACCCTCGGCCCTTACAAGGAAACATGCTCGTCTGATAGATCGGACGGTCAACAATCATGTCGCTAAACGACCACGATCATCTCAAGCTCCCAAAACTGCGCACTAGTTACCTCGATCAGACTGACTTCGTCGGACGCCAAACCACACCCAACCTTCCGAACGAACTCTCCCGAAACTCCTACTGCAAATCCAACAACTGGGAAAAGATATGGCCTATCTAACAGCTCTTGTTATTTCGAGCTCGCGTCATCGGACTCCCCCCTTTGAACTCAAACTCATGCCCGACTCCGAAATCTTTCCGAAACCTTCTTCCCTAAGGCCTTTCGTGAGTCCATTCATGTCTATTGGACAATCTTTAACCAACTCATTGATCTTTTTCTTAGCCCCTATGGCTAACTGAACTAACCAAGATTTCTTACTCTTTCTCCTTTGTAAGTGAAATCTTTCAACAATGTTAGAGTTTATGTAACTATGGCTAGATCCATAATCAATTAAAATTGTTATGGGTTAGTTATCGATCTTACCTTCCACATCAATCACGGGGGATTGATACTCTACTTGCTTGTTATCTAAGGATGCATAAATCCTTGGTATGCTTCCTCCCATGTCTTCAACTATTTCAACCTCCTAAATGTTGTGGAGAGTCCTCATTATTTCACCTTTGTGAGGGCAGTCCCTATATAAGTGATTTCCCTCACATCCCCATCATTGTACAAGCTACTACCTTAACCTTTTCCCAAATGAGTCTGTTGTCTTGTGCTGATTTTGGGTTGATTGTCCTTGTTGATTTACTTGGGAGTTGTTCTTAAAAATGGGTGGCTTAACATATTTTTTTCTTTGATCTTTCTTACCCTTCATCTTGTCATTCAAAGTCCTTTGGAAGACTAGCCTACTTCTCCTATGCTCATAGAGATGCTTTGTTGTCCTTATGGTCTCCTCAAAGGTCTTGGGGTTATCATATTGAATCTTGTCACTGTAGAAAGAGGGTAACCCACTCATAAACATTTGGATTTTGACCTTCTCATCCTTTATGAAGTCCACATACTTCAACAACTCAAAGAACCTCTTCTCATACTCATCCATTGTCATGATTCCCAATTTGCGTTCCAAGAACTCTTTCATATTCCTCTCATAGTAATGCTTAGAAAAATATTTCTCTTGGAAATATCCCCTGAAATAACTCCATGAGACCTCCCTCTCTTCAAGGTGTTTTGCTTATTTAATTTGATCCCACCACATAGCTTCATTTTCTTGCAAGTGGTAGGTTGCAATTCTTCTTTCTACCTTGGAGTGTTAATCACGTGACTGGAAATATTTATTCATTTCCAATATCCATGCCTCAACCTCTTTTCCTTTCCTATGCTCACCATTGAAGGTAGGTGGCTTGATTTTCCTGATTTCACCTTGCAAGATGTCTTCCTTGGGCCTTCTCCTTTGCCTCCTCACAAGGGACAAACTTGTGTTGCTCCTTGACCATGAACTTGCATGAGCTCTCCTAGTGGATTGCTTTGGGGAATGATGGTGCCTTCTCATGCTCCTTGACTTCTTTCCATTCCCATGCTCATCCCTTTTTCTATGGGATCTGGATGTTCTCACTTGTGTAGCACTAGTTGCTTGTTTTGTGCTAGAGTCTTTATTGGCTTGCCTCTGCAACATTTTCAAGCTCTGAAGTATCTCTTATGGAGCCTTCATAATATTCTGATTATCTACCCTATAACTCTTCACTTCTCTCTGCATGCTTCTCATAGTTACAGGCTCCTGCCTCTCTCTTCTTCCATTAGATTATGTCTCAACATTTCCCATGTTGACATGTAGCCCTTTGAATTTCTCTCCATGACTGTAGGACCCTTGGGCATATTCCATGGTTGTGGTTCTCGTATAGGAACCAAAATGCCTTCCTGTACCTCTAAATTATGCAAGAAAACATGCATGTACATAATTTATGTTAAATAATTATATATACATACACAATTCCCAAACTATGCACTTCTGGAAAAAAATTCACTATTCATTATAGTATATAATGAATTATGTTATATATATATAACATGTTATCTCCCAAACTATGCAACATAATTCATTATATATATATATAACATAATTCATTATTCATTATAGTATATATATAATGAATTCTTGTAGCTTACGAGCTACAAATTTAACACATATTTAACTAGATTTTGATACACGTGACTAAATGCATCTAAAACATTTTTAAAGAACTTAACACAACCATAAAATCATCTACAACAACACATAAAAATCATTCTCATGCACAGGGTAAAAACAAAGCCAAAAACTCATAAGAGAAACTCAACAAATAATTAAACACTTATCTTTTAAAATGTTTGTGCAACCAACTGCTAGGGAAGGACGTTCCATCCAACCATAGACCTGTTGTACAAAATCTCAATAGCAAGTCATGCCTGAGTTGGGGCTAGTAATCCACAAGAGAAGGGTGCCTCTAATAGTCCACTCATAGCTCAAATCCCACAACCCATTGGTATTCTCCTACAACTATCCCAAATTTCTTCCAGCTCTCTTCCTCTTGACCTGCCCAGCCCAAGGAATGTACCCCTTCACTACTCTCATTCCATCGAGCATCCCACTCGTTTATCGGGGTCTCTTTGGCACAAGTAACCATGAATCTCTCTGCTAGGAACTCAAGGGAACTCATTGCCAGGAAAAACTATCAGGAAAACAACAACAAACAATTGTTGTTCTAGTGCAACTCACCCATGAGTTCACTCTTCAATCCTGACAACCTGGCTCTTCAATGTTTAGCTCCAAAATGCTCCAAAAATTCTTCAACATGCTCCAAAATTCGCCCAGCCTTCTTGGTCCATCTCCCATGCTCTTTTTCCTTGCTCTCTCCTTGATGTTCATGCAAAACTCAATGTGTAAAACTAGATATTCTCCCCCATACTAATTTCCAATATTTTCCCAAAACAATTAACTGCTCAACCTGCCTAATGTTGATTGTACTGCACCCCCATGCTTCCAATAACTATGGAAGCGACTTCTACACCCACCCCCTAACAGGTATTAAATGATTGGCCTCTCATACACTCAACCGATAAATAGAAGGTTTACCCAAAAGATAGTAAAATTTAGAAATATGGGTTGAATTAATACCCATAATTAATTTCCTCCTTGGACCCCTCTTAGACACTCCTAGACATTCCCTCTCTAGTGTATTAGTTATCCCTCATCTCTATCCATATTCCCAATAGTTGGTATCACATTATATTTATTGAAATCAGAAATACAATTCACATATTACATCACTTGGTCATAGCCATATTCATATCTACATTATGCATTAATTAAAATGAGAATTATAGTGGGGATGTTACAATAAAGACAAGGTTGGCCTAGCAACAATTCAAAGCATTCCATGGGGAATGGTCAATTACTAGGAAAAAGTGTGTTCAAATACAAATCGGTAAACCAAGAGGACAACTAGAGGTCAAAACTAGACAACACTAGATGGAAAAAGCTCACGGAGACAAAAGATAAATTGTAGTAGGACTCAAGAGGAATTGAATAGACTCCATGGGACAAAAGGGTGACTCATCATGGATTCTCTGAACAATAGAAACAAAGCGATGATACCATAAGTGAAACAAGTGTTGAAGAAGCACAAGACCCTCCTGGTATGTCCAAAGAGGTGCCATGAGGTTGTGAAAGATCATCGTGAAGGGACAATGATCCCATCAAAGGATATAACCAATGTGTTGAGATACATAATTTCCAAAAGGAATCCCAAGGGAAATCAGGTGGACAAATAAGGGGGATACGAGGAGATAAATGCCCTAGTAAGCAACCAAGTGATTGTATTGTTGAAGGTGAAAACTACAAATGTAAGCGATTAGGGGTAGGGGCATGAATGGTAATATCTTCGAGGGTTGGTGAATGGTGGTATAAAAATTAAAAATCATTATATTATGGATGAAGAAAAGGTATTGTAAGAAGTGATACTCGAAAACATGAGATATTGACCAATAATGTGGGAGTCTGTAGGGTAAGGCAGTCAACATATTGAGTGAAGAAACACGGGGCTCAACTTGAGGGTGTAGACTACATAGGTTCCCAATCCTAAGGAGGATGGTACAACATGGGTTCCATAATGCAACAAGGGTTACTATAATACAACACCCTTGCAAGTGAGGATCTAGTGCCAAGTAAATGGAAAGTGTAAAAAATGGATGGGCTAACCCATCTTCCCAAACAAGGGTGGTCCCATAGGCGATTCCTAGTGGAATAAAGGGCTAATGCAACATACTCAAGGGAGCTATGCTAAGCTAAATGTCAGGTGAGAAACATTGCTTAAAGAGGACCACATACCATAAAGAGACGAGGGCTTCCATGGTGAATTTATGAACACTTGGTCAACTAATACCAAATCATAAAGGTGCTTATGAAAAGAAAACCAATGCATAGAAATTTGAATTAAAAAGTGAACCTACTTTAATGCTTAAAAAAAAAGGTGTTCATATGAAGTATCAAAGAAGGAAATTGTAAGAATGCCCTTTTGGAGGGCTCATAATTACAAATCCAACAATGTAGACTACACGTTAGTAATTGGAGTTCATACGAGGTCACACAAGGAAAAATAAAAACTAGAGATTTTCTATAAATAGGGATAAATCCCCAAATTTGAATTCATTTGCACATGTTGAATTTGGAGAGTGGAGGGAGGCCTTGAAACTTGGCATGCTCATTGCAGACAAGCCAATCATTGGAATTTCAATTTGCAAGTTTCAGGTCAACAATTTGATCCTCCTCTTCATTTCCAACAACTTACTTTTGTAGATAAGGTATTTTTTGACCCTTGGGGGACCTTGGTGAAAATTTTTAGGGCCAACACAAGAAAAGGGGCAGTTTCTACACTACACATGTAAATTTCTCCATGTTTCCACGTTGATCTAATGCATAAAAAAACAGTGTCTTATGCATTGGTCCAACACAAAAAACATGGGTGTTTTCCACACTGGTCTGGTGTAGTTTTTAAGGCCAAAATCTATGTTGGGAGCACAATTTTGCAGGGTAAAAGTTGCATTGGTCCTGGGTAAGAGATGTGAAGGTGACATATAACTAAAAAAACGTGTTTTTGTGCAAGTATGGTGATCTTTAGAGTGTTATGGTGTGAGCTGGAGTTTGAGGATATTTGAACTACAACCAGTGAGAACTGGGTGGTATGAAGGGCCTTGGATGGATATAGATTACTCAAGTATATTGAGAATTTTTTAATGAGAGTAAGGGAGGGGGTCCTCTTTGGTATTGTTGAGTATTGGGATGCAAAGACTGGGGTATTCATGAGGCAAGGGGAGTCTATATAGTTGACTCTCTAGGATATCTACTTTCTCACTGGATTACCGATGATGGGGTTGGTTGGAGACACACAACCAATTCTTCCTCATTGGAGGAGGTTAGAAGAACTAATGGAGGCCCATGGCAATCAAAATTCCAGGTTAAAAGATGACACAATCCATATTACAGATCTAAAACACTTAGAGATATGATTCATTGTTTTGGTAGTGGTTCACATAGTGGGGACTCATGCTCCACATATGATATTAGATGGTTTGATTATGCTTGTTGAGAACGTGCTAGCTGGGACATACTATGGGTGGGACGAGATGTTGCTAATGGCACCAAAGCACCAAATTACTTCCCGTTGTAGGGATTTAGGGGAGAAATTTTCTTTTGGTACTATGTGCATTCTTCTTTGAGAAGATACCCACCCTTTTTCCTCACTTATGTACCTAAGATGGGGGTCCTCTGTTAATTTTCTAATCCCAACACCTAGATATTTATTTCCTAGTGATTTCCTTGCTAATTTTTTTTAATTAAATATCAATGAATAAAATATATTGGCTTGAATAATTAACAAAAATTAACTAGCGGAAGCAAATAGAAACAAATTTCATAATGACACATGCACAAAAAAATTATTCACTTCAAATCAACTTTTCATATAGAATTTCCAAGCTTACAAGTGCTCCCTTGCTGGGAAAAAATCTACCAAGAGAAAAGACAAGTTTTACAGCAAAAACCTAACTGTCCGACTTGCCCAACAGTCTTGCCTATGTCCATACAGTTTTCCCACAACCTTATATGGCCTGCCCATAGCCCTATATGACTACCCACATACCTGTATGACCTATCCAAGACCCTGTATGGTTTCCCGTGGCCTGTACGACATTGCCCACACTGTGTACGTACTACCTACGACCTTCTAGTTGCTGCCCTTACCTCTTCTCTCTCCCGCACCGAGCAAGAAGTCCTTCTCTTGCTCTCTCACAGTCTCTCACTAAGTTTTGTTGCTTATGTGTCTTTTCCTCTCACTTTGGTTGCTTTTATAATCTTAAGTTTTGACCGAATCGATCATAACCCTAATCTCCAAAGTGATTGATGGTTGAGATTAAATCTCAACGCACTTGAGATCAAGGGATATGATTCATTTAATTCACTAATATTAATAACTTTATCATTTCATTAAATTAAGCTCAATTAATTATAAGAAGACATTCACTTTAATTATTACTTTAATAAGCCCGTAGGGGTTTAGACCGATTGGAAAGTGCAGTGTAAATGGAAGGAAATGTAAAAAGGAGGTCTCAAGTTCGATTCTCATCCCGATTTACCCATGCCCCATGCTTGCGGGTTGTGTGGATGCACCTAGAGGCTATAGAGGTAGCAGACAGAAATCAACCCCGTGTCACGCGAGTACAAGAACCAAAAGAGTTGTCGATTCAACTAGTCACAAAAAAAAATTTACTTTAATAAAGTGAATTTCCAAAGTTTTTGTTAAGCCCTAAATAGTGGCACATTACCCCTTAATTGGGGCATATTACATTAGTAATGTTATTTTATTTATGTTGGCTTGGGT
>CBVK0103598570.1:0-12830 GCA_900067695.1 Picea abies | reverse complement strand
AGCCACTAGCTGGATAGGGTGATACACGTATACAAGGTTTACTATGACTAGTCTCAACTCTATCTAAGTGACTATATATTACAAGTCCCATCTCCCCAATATCCATGTTCTATTTAGCTCTATATTTATTTCAATGCCACTGAAGCTACTGTTATTTCCAATTTGGTCAATCAATTCATACCCAGACTTCTCACGTGATCTTTTTAGGCTGTCTCTCCCAGAGGATTCATTATATGGGATCGATGAATGTGTATGTTATCGACCACTCCTACCATTCCTCTGCTGTCATAACCAAAATATATTCTGCAACTCTTGTATCAAGGGGCTCACTCAGTTCAATGTTCTTGTCATAATTTTTTTTGTGAATTCTCCATTTGTGTATAAAATATCTCGAATGCTTTGGACGACTTCTCATCATGAATGCTCTGCTCCATCAACTGCTGTAAAATTTTACTCCATCAGTGTTCAATGTTTATATGCTCATTCATATGTATGATCTGTTGCTGGTTATGTTTCTATCTATGTTTTTAATATTTGGATTATGTATTTTACATTATATGAAGGAAAATATTTGACCCTACTTGACTTATAACTACAACTTAAAAATACTATTTTATTTTTTCAGTATCATGATTTTACAGAATCAATTTTTTTTTTTTGGACTAAAGATCGATTGTTGTTGGTGAGAGACCAATCTCATCATCTAAGGAACAAATTAAATTACATGTGTGGAGGGGATTTCCTTCCTTTAGAGACTCACGTGTGACCCCCTCCTTTCCTTTCTTCTTCAACTCAATTTTTTAATACTTTTGGGATTGACACGATCAACAACATAATGTTTTTCATTTTTTTTACTAACTAAATTATAGACTCGACTTTATTTTTTACTATGATTCGAATCGACTGGATTGAATCATTCCCTTCATATAATATTCATAAGCATAAGAATCCATGACCCATATCATTTTTCTTAAAACAATTAGAGTTCTAGTTTTGATCAACTCTTTTTCTATTAGTTTTTTCTGTACTTTCGACCACGACCAATCTGTACTTTCGAAAAAAAAACCCCATTGAAATTTGCCAACAATATTTGATGCGTGGATTGACTTATCCTTAGAATTCATTGCAACATAGTCAACATAAACTCTCATTCTAACTCTCATGTGGTTCACTAGCAATCATCAGGTCGATTTCCCTGTAGTCGGTCTCCACATCATCACACCTTTCATTCATGAACGAATGAATCGAAGTGCATTGTTTTGAACAAGCTATCTAGTCAAAACAGTCATCGACTAAGTTGACGTTAATGATAAGAGAAGTCAAGTCTGTTTCATAAACACGTGCATTGTACCTGTGATCAACTGGTGGTCGAATTATATGTGCATTGTACCTATGATCAACATGGCATCAATATTTTGCGAGAAAAAATCAACAAACATCTAGAATCATTCACAAGCATCCAAAATCATTCACCAACATCAATTGATTTGCTTATCTCTCCATATTCTTCATGCAAGCATCAATTTGCAGATCTTCTTATCTCTCCATTGGGTTTATACCACCCCCATCTACTGCTGCTATCACCCATCTGGATGAAGGAGGAAATGACGCCAATGTTGTAATCTTATAGATTACAATGACACTCAAAGAGACACTAAATTAGAAAGCACATTACATAGACATACTCAATAAAGAAGAGAGTATTTGGGAAGGTTAACCAACCTCTTCTTTATTCCATATTCATGAGTATAAGTACATAAGAAAAATGGTTGGAGTGGTTGTACTTGCTTCAATTAATAATTGGTTTAGTCCTTTTTAGGAATTTATCCTTTATTACATGTATTTAATTAGATTTATCCTCTTTATTACATATATGTATGTATTATCCTATGATGTATGATGAAAAGGGTTGGTCGGTTAACAAAGACATCGATCGACCTATGATTTCAACTTTGACAGTCAATCGACTAACTCTTATCTGACTGTTGGGTCTAGTCGACAGAGTCGACTAGCCCCTACAACATGGAAAATCTTTCACAAGATGCCCTTGCTCATCGCAATTGTAACAATGAACTGGTCCTATTCCACTTGTTCATCCACCTCTGTATCTGCCTCCACTTCTGTGACCTCCTCCAAATCCTTGAGGTCCTTCATTTAACCTTGAATGCAGATTAATCCAATCTATTTGCAACTGCATCTAGAGAATGACATTGATTAGTAGTATGGGAAAGTGAACCATAAAATTCACAATACATTGTGTTTGGAGAAGGTATATATTTATGCAGAATAGGGAAATGTCATAGATAATTCCTGTGATTTCTATGGATCTCATAGTATTCATTAGTCTGGAATCCATGATTGTATGGAAAGTCATGATACTGAACAGGCCCATGAAATGGTGTTGTAGTGACAACTTGCACAACTCCTCCTTATGGGCCCACTAGTGGAGTTGCCAATGGATTACTAGAGGGCCCTACACCTCCCAGTCTTAGACATTCATTCACCAAGTGAGCTTCTATGTAATATCCTGTACACCACACTTATGATCTACCAGCCTTAGGAAGGTTCAAATCTTTAATCTTCTTAGTTAATGCAGAGATCCTACCCTACAGTTGCATAATACTGGCATCTTCAGGAGGTATCATAACTCATAATCTCCCCATATATCCTTCCATAGCTTCAATCTTCATAGCCTACTCCAATGCTTCTCCTAGAGTGGCTATCCTTTTTTGTGTTAGAGGAATGTGAGTGAAAGGTAGTAATCCTTGGATGAACCACTCCCTTTGATGATATTCATGAATAAGGTTCACTAGATTTCTTATTGCATCTTTAAACCTTTGAGTGTATTCCCATGCAGACTCACCATCTCTCTTCTTTATTTCTTGCAACTCAGAAAGTTCTTACTAAGATGACTATGGTAACCAAAACTCCGCAATAAACCTTTGTCTCACTTGAACCAAAGTGAAGGCTTGACCTCGAATCCTTGGTTAAATAGTTTTCATATACCATTTGAGAGATCGACCTCTCAAAGTGGTTCGAAACGCAACCAACTTATTTGCATCTGGAGTCACTTGAGACCTCCAAATGGATTCACATAGAAACCATTGTTTCTCAACATCTTATTCTCCCTTTCCCCAAAAATTAGGGTATCGAGTAAAGGATACTACAGTTTTTGTTCCCATTGATGGATTTGTAGACCCTACTAAAATGAACCCACAAGATCGTGGTTGTGATATGATGGTAGAACTCACCACACTTCCACTACTATTACTCACTAAAATTGCAGAACTCAAAAATCTAGGAATAACATAAATTGTAGAAGGATTTAGTAAAGAAATTACCAGATTTGTTGACAACATTAGGGGAATAGATGATTCAGGGTTGGTTCCTTTACCTCTAGAACAAATTTCTTTGACCTGGGGGGTCTCTTTCTCATGCAATGTTGCATTTAGTCCCTTATGTAAACCAATATCTTCTGGAGTTACATGTTTTGATTCAATCAAAACTCCTTATGAGGTTTGGGTCGACTCTTCTTCATTGGTGGTGACATATATCCTTACTCCATCATCTACCTCCTATGGAAACTCTTCCTCTTGTCTTCTATCTTTGGAATATTCACCTCTCACACCAATTCCTTCTTTCAACTATTGGCTGACTAGTCTTCCTTGTCTCTGCAGCTTCCAAAATTCTTCTAAATTTTCTCTATCATCACCATTTGATATGATATATTTTTGCAAGTGATCGATTTTCTTTGTTGTTGTCTTCATATGGTTCCGACACCATTTTTCAATAATGGAAACCCTCCTTAGAGATTTTTCATCTCTTTCACTCTTTTCTTGATGACCCACCATATCCAAAAGTAAAATTCTCACTATCTTAACTCATGAACCCTCCCATAAATCACCTTCCCCCTAGTGCAGAGGTTTAAGCTTCCATATCAACTAAAGGAACAAACAACATTCCTTCTTCTACCAAGAGGACCTTGATCCACATAGGTGTTTCTTGCAACAATCTTCCTCTAGCTCCTTCTTTGAATACAAATTTGACTTTTGAAAAGGCTTGATGATTTTCTTTAGCAAACTTGATAATATATCCTTCCAAAGTAGTTTTCACCAAGAAGTATACAACTCGTGAGATCTAACGATCTAGCAAATGAAGAACCACTAAAATATTAGTAGTCCATTTATAGATATTATTGAAGAGATCTTTGTATTATGGGGCTTATTCCAGTTGATATAACCACTGAAACAAATCTTTAGGGAATTTAACCCAGAAGATCTCATATTGGTCACTAGCATGCTCTAAATAGAAAAAAACATCTTTCACAACCCTTAAACTCTTGTGCCACAACTCATCCTCCTGCCTTATGAATTCATCACACTTCCTTTCCCACTAGTTTCCAACATCAAACTTGTATATCGGATGAGGAATCCTCTAAAACTCCTTCTAAAGCTTGGTCCCTAAAACAAGACCATTTGTTGGCACAAAATTGAGACCAGGATTCTCGACAATTACTAACAAAAAGTACCACCGTAGTCTAGGAACACTGACATATTCAATCTTCCACAAGGGAAGGATGTCTCACCCAAAGTGTAGCCGAGACTTGTATTATTAAGGGAGTTATAAATAATTCAACATCATATCTATTTCTAAAATACTCATATCCGTAGTTTAACTGTTAAGATCAAGTTGTGAAAACATTCAAATAATACCAACAAAGGAATAAAAAAATACATAACATAACTACAAATCCATTCATAGTGTAAAAAACAACCATAAAACAAATTTTAAGGCCCCAAATTACATCACTTTATTAGTAGTAGCAATACAAATGACTCCATACACCTTGGATATGATGGATCTCTCTTGAAAATAAACAAATCACCAAAACATCATCTCACACGAGATCTACCTCCTTGTGATTCATTACGGACTCAAAAATTACCATAGGTGCAACAATGGTACCAACTAAGACAACTACAATACCTAACCATGAGAATAGGGACAAAAACCCGATAGACAATAGTAGCAACAAATATAGACTAATAGATTGAATTCTTAGATATGTTAACAACAATGTAATCCTTTTCCCTTTACATCTCCCTTTTACTTGTACATGTGAGTCTTTGAAAAATTCAATTTACTAAATCAAATCTACTTCTTTCTGCTCTTGATATTTCTTTGATCTGCCCACAATATTTCCTTTTGTCTTCGCTTTTGAAGTTTCTAGTTGTTGCGTGGTGCATTTGATTTTTTTCGGCCGCTTACTCATCTTTATTGCTTTATCCACAAATGAAGGCCCCCCAAAAGAGGGAAACATCCATGAAGCAATGTTAAATATATATTACTACTCAAGATGGATTGAATTCAATACACTATCACAATATATCACATTCCTGTCACTAAAATGATCCTCTCCACCTCTTTAAATTGGGGGAATAATGTTACAGCTATATTTTCCATGTAACAGACACATGGAGGACCCATTGATGTTTCCCTAATGACACACTCTATTCTTCCTTGGACTTCATAGTTTTTGAGGGAGGTCACACTTTGACCTACTAGCAGAGTGCAACCAGTCACAGGCTGTATAGATGATAGCATGTAACCAGTCACAAAATACATCACTATAACACACGATCGCCCCTTTGACCTTCTAGATTTGACTAGTTATGAGGATATCAATTCTAGGTGAGTAGTTTCTCTCATGATATGAGTTGGGGAAATCTCAATAGGCTCATGTTTCATTGAGTTCTATAGATCTAGAAGCATCCCCTAGCCTCCTCCATCAATCTATATACAGAAGACATTCCAAGGGTAAGAGGAGGAAGAATCTACATTAGACTTATGCTGCAAAAATTTCAGAGGATATCTTCTATAGGATTCGATCTTCATATCAGGTTAGCCTTTCTTGTGTGAGGGCCAAGTACGATCTAGAGCGAGGGTTAAGGAGAACTTCAATCATGAACCAAGGTAAAATCCATTAATTGATGTACATTTTTCTCCATTATTAATATATATCTACATGGTTTTCCCCTTCCAATGCTATTGTATTTAGTCATAGATGATAGGTCTAGTCTTTCCTTGAGTAGATAATATTAGATCTAGATTATATTTGAATTTTTTAATGCTTGAAGAGGTTTGAGGATTGGTATTTATTGTCTCCTTGTGTGAAAGAAGTAGGTTGTAGGAGCTGGAGATGGATCTTTAGAGTTACATCATATGACATTATGTAAGGAAAATTGTTGGATAAAAGGTATCCCATTCTACCCCCTTTCATAGATATAAATAAATATGATAGATATATGGAAAACTTTGTACTGGTCTATCCTACATTTTGTTTCAAATCATGGGTAGATATGAGGGAGTGCTCACTTGTCCGTAAGGGGGAATTATTCGCAATAGAACTGATGAATCTACCAGGGAAGGATATTTGATTCTTCCTTAGATTTGGAATTTACCTTATTTATTTTGATCTTTGAATTTTTTTTATAGCTTATATATCTTCCTCGTTATTGTCTAGGTGGTCAGATCCCTTAGATCTACCAGATCTAGGCCTTTTCCTCCATTTTCCTACATGGTTGCTACTTTTCTTTGAGAACAAGAGTGACCATTCATAGTATTCATAAATGATTGAGGGTGACTGGTTGCACTTTTCACCACTACAACTAACGACCTAGACTGCAGGTGCATAGAAAATGACCTGTAGAGTGCAAAAAAAAAATCAATTTTAGTGAGAGTTTTTCTTGGTTTTTTCCTGTGAACCTTACAAACCATTTTATTCATAAAGAAAAACTTTATAAATTAGTTTTTGAAGGAATTTTTCATTATTCTGTCCATGGTATAAAAGAGGATAAGGAAAATTTCATTTGCAACCGCCTCCTAGAGGCGTGTTTTTAAATGTTTTTGCCATTTTTCTTCATATCTATTCTAGGATTGGGCTTGTGAGAATGCAGGTGTTACAAAATATATAATTTGACCCCTAGATAGGACTCTTATTTTCTTTTTGTGTGTATTAAGTGTATTTGAGGTCTTGTTTCTTGGAGTACATTTTTAGTGCTTGCTGCCTGGAGAACAATGACTTGGGTAGCACCTTTTGTAGGTTTGGTTGGATTTGGTTGTGCTGTATTTCCTTTTTTATGTGGTTCATACATAAAATCAGAAATATTGCATGGGACTACTAGGTTTCTTTTGATGTTTTGGATGCATTGTTGTCTTTTAAGATCTAAGAATGTTTTGGATGGATGGTTCATGGAGTGATTTCTATCTTGTTCTAAATCGAGAAAAAAAAACCTCTTGTTCCTTCCCTTAGACAGTTTTCATCAAAGAATAAAAAATTGCATTTCTTGCATTTTCAATCTTTGTCTTTGGAAAGAGTCTCAAACATCATTTGGTCCATTCCATACCTTTTGAGTAATCAATACCCATAAAAAGAAAAAAAATTCTTAATCTGAAATATATTAGACATTTTTTCTTTTCACGAAACCAACATTAGACTAGGATTTAGGGCCTTGGTGCAGGGTTGGAGAGTAAATCTTCTATGGCCAAAAAAATAAAATTAGAAGTCACTAGTGAGTGCATAAACCCATTGTCACAATGAATGCTTGTTGAGAAGCTCTTCTAATACATGAGTTAAGCATGAAGTCGCACTGGGGAAAGTTGAGTGATATCCCCTCTCTATTTGTCATGGTTTTTTTCGGACTACTTGGATTTATACGTGTACGACAGTTTCAAAAGTTCCCACACCTCTCTAGGAGGTAGTGCTTCTTGAAGCTTCAGGATTAGTTTCTCTACCCATACGTGTGGTCCTATTGATATATTTTCTTGTTAAGGTCAATATTTAGCCTTGTAGGGTATTCTTATAATATTTTAAAGATCCCCTCTTCATTTTCATAGAGGTGGTACTCTTTCTCACTCAGATTGTAAATTTACTTATTCAAACAATAGATTTAAGCATTCATATCATCAACACCCGAGAGTGGACCAGGCGATAAAACAATTAAATAAAAAAGCAGTGGTAATACAAAGCAGAATAATAACCTAAATTTAAATATACAGAATATCTACATCCATTGCATCAAATCCATTCATGGAGTAAGGGAAAAATGCTTCGAAGCAAGATATATAGGACATAAAATAACTAAAGGTCCAAAATAGAGGGATTTAAATGATTTCAAACATTTACTATCATAAAGATGAAATGGAAACACATACTTGAGATCTCATGCTTTAATGAAAGTCATAAATCACAAACGTTATGAGCTCCACAAATATCTCTCTGTGATAGTCTTTAAAAGAATATTACAAATTGGTTGTCCAAGTTCAGATAAAATGTGTGCATAAACAAAACAACAAAATATTCATGATACTTAAATGATAAAATGAAATGTTTTTCTCCTAGTGGATTGGGATGGTGATCCAGAAGGATCTCGGTGGCCACCCACCTTGTTCAACTGGCTCAAAATGGTTTTTTGGCAACTTACTATTTTTAGCAGTTTTTAGGTTCTTGAACTTCAGGGGCCATTTTGAGGGCCTAAACAATGATTTTTCACGATCAAGAACCTAAATGAAAACATAAGGATTGGTTGATCCCCCTCAATGAATATCCTCATTAATACCTTTCCAACGATCTATCGTGCACCGTAAACGGAGATCATATGCAAAAGTTACGACCTTGGGATGTTGATGTAATAACTTACCCCAATGGGGCCCACATGATTTTTGGGTGCTTCATCTACTAGGGTTAGGATTTTGGATGTATATGGTTTTGGAATTCATTTTTATGGTAAAAATTCCTTCAAATCCTCATTGTACTCATCTTCTTGCGAATGAGCATAGGTGTCACATCTCTTCTCAAAGATAAGCTGCCACCATTCTAGCAAGCTTGTTTTCAGTTTGCATTTTACAGTTTTCAACATATTTCTTATTTAATAGAAATCAAGTTTTACTATATATCTCTTACTGTTCACTATGTCTCTATGTTAATATTATAAATCTATGGTTTCATTTTTTTCCGCTCATAAATCCAGAGCATTTGGAGTATCTTTGGCACTACGGTTTTTCTCAATGAGGCATAGTGCAATTTCTGAAGAGGAGGTCGATTTTCAAGAACAATGTTGGGAAGTTTTGGGTAGTGTAGTCATGTGTTGCTTGGAAAAAAAAACTTGTGGAAGCTTATGGAACTTTTTTATACTGCTCGGTTAGGATTTTATGCCCCTAGACCAAATTGGCCACATGTCCTTGAATGGCTTGAGGAGGTGAGTTGCAAATCGTGATTAAAATCTAACCAGGACTCGGATGGGAGAACCATTGGTTGCATTGGATCCAGAGAACTGACTTACAACTAGTGGGGCCCCTACACTATCATTCCATCAACTAGAAAATGGTTTGTTGGAATATATCTAACACTAGTTTTTTTCTCAATGATGCATAGTGCAAGTTCTAAAGCAGAGGTCGCTTTTCAAGAACATTGTGTTGGGTGTTTGTGGGTAGTGCAGTCGCATGGACCTTGGACAAATAGAATTGAAAGAGCTTACAAAACTCTGTTATGCTACTCGGTTTCGATTTTACACCCCCGGATCAAATTGGCCACATGTCCTTGAATGGCTCGAGGAGGTGAGTTGCAACTCGCGATAAAACTCAAACCAAGACTTGGATGGGCCAAGAGCTAGTTGCATTAGATATGGATCACTAGGTTTAAGCTAGTGGGACCCCTTTGTTATGATTTCATCGATCGGAAAATTGTTTGTTGGAGAATCTTCAACACTGGGGTTTTTCTTAATGAGGCTTAGTGTGTTGACTCTTAAATTTGTCACAAACTCACCAACCTGCAAAGAATTACAAGACATACATAATTTATTTATTTATTATATATATATATACACTAAATAAGCTATAAGTGGGACCCCCTATAATGTCATTAGATAAAAGTTCCCCCTTGAAGGAAAAGTCACTTGATTATGTGTTGTTGTAAGTTGTCTCGAATGCTAATGGATCACTTGCATGTTTGATTATCTTGATATGAGCTTGTTTTTAATTCTTAGCGCAAATGAATGGTAACGATTTCGATTTCAAATGACCATTAAAACTTCTTTGGGCATGGATTTTTTGATCCTAAATTCTAGTGCATGGAAAAATCATCATCAAAACGAAGTGTTCATTGCTGCTATGTTTGAAAATTCATGGTTTAAAATGGTAAAAGGGTTCTAATTTTTTTATCAATCTATTGACATGGTATTCACTTATTAGTTGCCACTTTTTATATGTGATGCGTTTATTGCAAATTCAACCTCTAGACATATGATTGTGACTTGTTATAAAAAGGGGCATTCTATATACACATGCGCATAACATACCACTCATATATATTTCATTGCTTATATGTATATGGTCTAATACATATTACACAAGTTACAAGAACATGGTGGTATCGACTTTGTTGTTAATGACTATGGTGATTCAAAAGTTTGTATATGGAAAAGGTTTGGAAGTTTTAACGCATATGGGATATGTTATCCACACAATGCACTTATGATAAGTCTATAAACCATGTGATCCACGATGTGCTATGTTGTCAACAATGTTAATGTGGTAGGTGGATACGTTGCTGAGATGCGATCTCATATGAATTGGAACTTACTTGGCACTTGTTGGTTGCATGGGGTTTTTACGTGGCCCACCTTGGGTTTAGTGAGTGATTAATGTTGCCTGTCACCCCAACATGATGTGACCAATAGTTAATGCACCGTCTAGTTTTAGGGGTTACCACCTTAGGGTTTGACATTTGGTTCATTCATTTGGTGGTTTGGAGGAAGTTTGAGATATTCGTAACTGTTGCAACCGCTCAAAGGTGCCATTTAACCTGCACAACACCAGGTATCGGGGTTTCGACTCCTTGTCATCTAATGTTTTTTTTTCTTAGTAGTTTATGCCTAGATCTATAACTACATGTTTTGCTTGACAATTTGTTTCTTTAGAAAAATGAAATCATTATGATCCTCTTTATAGAAAGACATGTATGCATAGGAGCTTGGATGGTTTTGATTGATGGTTCTACTCATTGGTTTTCATGGCTATTTCTACTGTGTTTCTCATTTCACATTTCAGTTGGTTGGTCCGTGGCTGCCTCTTGTGTTTTGGTAGCCAAAGAATGGCAGATTCCTATGCTTATGGTTTTTTGTATTACAAAATTGCATGCAAATGGGTTTTCATGCAGACTCTATGTTTTTTCTTGCACTTAAAATGAAATATCCCTGCGAGCCTATGTGTTCTCTTGTTGAAAAATAAGTGGATTATATGGATTTTTTCCTGCGAATGAATGGGATTCACTCGCATTCACATTGCGATCCCAATTGATTCTGAAGAAAAAGTTGACAGGGTCAAAACCCTCATCATACCAACATTTTGTTTGTTTCTTATTTCATTACTTATGACAATCACAAGTCCTGCTGATAACCCTTACTGACTTGGCTGCTGCTATTGTTATTGTATGGGTTGTATACATAAAACAAATCGAAAAGGGAAAAGGACAACATTGTCTAAGAGGATGATTAGAAACCATCCTCATCATTAATTTTCTATCATGATTGTTCCTACTCTTGATCAACCTGAAATTCCTGAAGACCTTGTCAACTAGAACAATGTCTCATTCACCTTATTCCAAGAAATTCTCAGACATTCTCGTACTAGGGTTGAGTTACATCGATACTAGGAGGTTATTTTTGTTGAAGAATGTCTCCAATGAGATTTGGATGACCAAAGGAGACAATCCCTTGACAAACCCCGACATCAACACATCTTATGTCTTCTTCCTCTTGTATATCTCTATGAATACAAGGTCAATCACTTGACTTTTCTCTAATCCCCAAAGTAGGAAGAAGAAATGTTGTTCAACAACAAAAACAACCTAAGCTTCATCGGTCTTTGTTTGATTTGACCAGTTCCTCATCCTCTCTACTTCCTTATGTCTTCAAAAATATCTGGCACTAGTAGTCGAACATGTAGTAGTGGTTTTGGAGGTGGCTCTAGCAGCTCATCCTCCTCACAACCATCTTCCTCAATTCCAATCAGCAGTATCTATATCCATGCTATTCCTTTCCAATATACCACAAATCCAACCAAGGTCATTAGAAAATATGGCTTATTTCAATTTGAGGAAGATTCTACTACTACTCCGTGGCATGTTTCTTTCCCTTAAATCTTGCACCAGCAACCAATCCTTTGCTGAAATTCAAATATCATTTTCCCAAGTTCTCTGGAAATGGTACTATATCTACAAATGAGAATCTGATTGCTTTTTTGAATGCCTATCATAACATTGATGCGAATGACAACGATACTTGTATGCATCTATCTCTCAATTCTCTAGAAGGAAAAGCTGCGGTTGATTTCTTTGACTTTCCTCCAAAAATATTATCCACCTGGGATGAGTTGGTATACTAGTTCAAGTCCACTTTTGTATAACCCAAGAGTCTATATGACTGGTTGAAGAAGTATAATAAAATTACCTATGATAAGGGTGAAACCATTAAGGCTTTCAGTCTTTGCCTGACCAAGTTATCTAATCAAATCCTTGAACTTATCATACCTCAAAACCAAGCTGTGTTCATGCACTACTATAATTCCTTACCCTCTTCTTATCATCACAGATTGGAAAAGAAAGCCATAGACAATATCAAATTTTCCCTTCAGACTTGTTTGGAGCATGAAGAGTAGCTAGAAAGAACCGATGTGTCAGGCTGCTAAATTGAAGATTTGAATGACCTGAAACACTAAATTGTCAAACCAGGATTGGTAAACTTTGAGCTACTACACTGTATGTGCGGGTAAGG
>CBVK0103598569.1:0-11028 GCA_900067695.1 Picea abies | reverse complement strand
TATCTGAATGCTATCCTTAGCAGAAAACACAAACTTACTCTGAGAACTTGAATCCTAATGATTATCCTGAAGCTTAGCATTTCCTACTTAAGTCAATAACAGGAAACAGTCCTATGTTTGAATGCTGGTACTTCTATTTCCATGCAGAAGTATGATTTCACAAGGTTATTCCATCACAACTTTTAATCATCTATCATCACCATTTCGATTCAAGCCATGACAAAAAGAGTATTTTCGGAAATGCATTTAATCTGATCATCAAAATCAATCTAAATCTTTCTACAGGAAAATCGAGCAATAACCTACTTACTGGTACCGGAAGCTTCCTTTGATTTAACTGTAATCTAACTGTTCTAATTAAGTAGGGTAACTAACTATCTAACAAAGAAAAGTTCATTCCAATTCTAAGTTATGTTCGAACTGAAAACTAGAAACTAATCAAATCTTATTTCATGTTCTAAACCCTACAGGCATCAGTCATGCATTCAATATTCATCAACATAAAAGATAACAGTATGCGGGAAACGATTTTGTTGAAGAACGATTAAACACGATTATGAACCAGTCAATCTTTAAACCTTAAGCTATCCTATATGCAAATTCCAAAACATCGAGATGAACTAAATCTGAGGCAGAGTAACCAGCGACTTGAACCGGTTTGGCAGGCCCAACCAAACGGTACAAACGCCGAAGGAAAGAACCAGAACTAACTACATCATTCTATGCAAACATTGTATAATCTTTACTCTCCATTAACTCAGAAGAGAATACTTCAAATCATATATCAGTAGAATAGCATGATTCAACAACAGTTTTTATTTAGAAATATATGTTCACGATATAACATAACATAACCCAACCTGTTCTCAGGAGTGATCACGGGTTTATATATAAATCCTCCTGTTTGTAACAGTCTAAAGAAACAATTCATAAAAACAAACGGATCCCCGATCCGAAAATTGTCTTGAAATCATGTTTAAAACGGCTTTCACATCTTCGTGACACGTAGTGTCACGAAGTGTGATCGATGAAGAATTAACGACCCAGTTTCATCATTATGCCTTCAAGCACCCTATGGGCGATGACTCCAGCTGTCATGTGAATCTCTCTGTCTCCCATTCGGACCATAACGCACAGATCTTGAGCGACTCCATTGGTATCTCCACGGGTACGAGTTGGTACCTGGTACCGACATCCTGTTCCAAAAATAGAAGTGGTACCTAACCCAAGCGACATTAGTTCCAATATCAATTTAGAGCATCAAAGTGCATAAAAATAGCTTGAAATGTAAAGATACCTTAAGTAACCCCATTGAATGGTAGGGAGATGTCAACTATGTCAAAACAAGGCCAAAAGGGTGGTACTGGGTATATAAATGGAGGTCTGTGGAATATAATATAGGCAAAAACATGATCAAAACTGGAGACCAACGTGCCCCCACACTGAAGTCCTTGCCTGTCCTCAGGCAACAAAAATAAAAAAATGGTAGCCATCAGAGGGTTGCAGCGGCTGCAACCAGCATTTGTAGCCTCTCCTGCTTCTTCAGATTCCTAATTTCTTTCTTGAGGGCTCTGTTGATTATAACATGCTTTCTGGCAATCCTTTGAAGTTGCCTGTTCCTTTTGAAAATATCCTTATTCCTCTGCTTTAACCTTTCAATTTTTGACAAGAGGTGAGTTACCCTGAGCTTCATAAGTTCATTCTCAGTTTTAATATGTCTATCCAAGACAATGTACTCATGCAACTTCTCCTTCAATCTGCTATTCTTGCTCTCTAGTTTCTCCACCATTGGTTTCAAGGCTCGGCTGGAGGGAATCTCGCAGTGGGTTTCAAATGTTTTCTCTTGTCCTGGCTATGCTTGAGGGCTAGACGCATGAGTAAATTCGTCTGGACTCTGAGCAAGGGTGTGAACTCTATCAGAATCATGATTTGGACTGAGTTCAGGAGTGAACTCATCTGGGCTACGTTCATAAGTGTCAACTGGATCAAAATGATGATCTGGACTGAGTTCTAGGGTGAACTCATGCGGGCTTCGTTCATAGGTGTCAATTGGACTAGGTCCAGGAGTGGATTCTCTTTGCATCTGCACAGGGGTACCGGTTGGTACCTGTATTGCCTCATTCTACACAATTCCCTTGGGCGTGGTAGCCTGCCGATTTGTTTTACGGTTTTTTCGGATGAGTTGGGACAGAGTCCAGGTCATCTCGGAAGGCTCTGGAGCCTCCTCATGACCATCCATACTTTCCAATCTCTCTTGTGGAGGATAACTGGGCACCAAGTTGTCCATTCCCGACAATACGCTTTTACACTTTCTCTTCAGGTTCCTCCTAGGCTTATCAGCCGACTCGGCTAGTTCCTCCACATCAATTACGTTCTCGGCAGCTGGGGGAGAACTCATAACTTCAATGTTTGCTTTTGTAGGTGTGGTGCCCTTCCCAGTCCCAGTATTGGTTTCTACTTCGTCATCAATTGGAGGTTATGGCTCAGGGTCTCCAACATAGTCTTTAGTCAGGGTTTTGACCTTCTTTTTCTTGGAGTTCAACTTTTTGTGTGGGGGAATGGGCTTCACACTCTTATCTTTGGACTGGGTACAGGCGAGGGTTTTTACAGTGAATAGGTCCCAGGATTCTTGCTTCTTCGACAGGGCAGATGTAATCAATATTTTAACTAGGCCGAAGTGAAATAAGCTCCCTCGAAACTCATTAACCCTTTGGACCTATTCGGCCATCCTTTTTAAACTTTTTAACAAAAAGAAAGGTATGTTTAACAGAGTATCTGTGAAGTGTAACAGAAGTCAAGCATGGCAGGGGAATATAATGGTATATTGACCCTCGCACGTAAGGTGACGCTGGAGGATGACCAACAATTGAGCCCACTATGGTTCCATCCAAGACCACGATGTTCCCTTGGACCATGGTGTTCCCTGGTACTGAGGTTTCAACAACTGTGTACAGAGCGTTTTATCAACCGGCTGCCCCTTTGTCCATCTTTGGCTTGTGGTGGGCAATTGAATTGCCTCCGAAATGAACTCCTCTGTGACCTCGAATTCGAGCTCACCCACTTTGGCGGACCCACCCTCAAAATTCAGAGAAAACTGTAGCATGATTGCATCGTTATATCCGTCAAACTTCTTCAGAAACGGCTCCCACCCCGCTTGCTTAAGAATATCTCTGGTTGCCTCATATTCCGAAAGGGCTTCCAAGTTGGCGTATGTTTCTGGTTCGTGGCGATTCGCTACCATGGCTCTACTTGGTATCACAGGGGAAGTCTATCGGTGGTAGCGAAGGTTGGATGAGGGCGATGAAGGACGAGAATGTGATGAAAGGAACGGTCAGGAAGAAAATTATATGAGAAGATTTGAATTGTTGTGGAGAGAGATAGGGTGTCGGAAAATGATGAAAGTCGTACGAGGGTGTAGAGTTATCATATCCAAGTCAAATCGAACTTAGTCTCGGTAATGGTGTATGTTTATGACACGAAATGTCATGGTAGGTTGGTTCATTAGGTACAGGTCGTGGAAATGATGAAACATTATGGAGTAATTAAGGTACCCTTAGTTCAACTATTAGTATGCAAATTAATACAGTAAATTAACATGAACTAACATATACCTGAGTTAAATTACCTATCTCCATTGCCATGCAAGCCTTGCTGTAGAATTGTCTTTTGAAGTTAAGTCTGGCACGAAAATTGTAGCTGCTCTGGTCTTTCTGAGGGACCTGTAACCGATGAACTCTGTGTTGGTACTGACTGGTACTAATGGAACACTCAGGAATCTGCAGAAGAATTTGAACAAATAATACCGTTCTAAGAAAAAAAATTCCTGTGTATAACAACAGATTATCTTAGGATGACCCCTGAACCTTGCTTTTGTTCTGGCCTGAAAAAGATCAACTGAAATCATGTCTTCAACAACTTCAAAGCTTCACCCATGGTACAAGTCTAATTTGTGTGAATAGATGTTCTGGAGTCGAACACAAACATAAATCATCGGATTACCAGCCATTGATGAATGTTGTTAACCAATGCGAGATGAGCCACCTGTGATGTCAATGGGCCTCAAGGTACCTACAACACATCCTAGCAGGTACGAATAGAGGTGTTGGTGTCGAGTCACCTGGAGGATCTATCAACCAAGAGACATTGGTGTATTCTCATGGCTGTTAGCAAAGACATCTACCATTAAGGCATGCAGAGTCCAGGGTGCTAAATAATCTCTAATCTATGCTCCAGATAAGGTGCTGATGTCGATGGAGTGAGATTTGTTGGAAGGTGGACCTTAACGTATTCCACATCATCCAACATGAGTGCAGATAGAAATTTTGCAGACATAACTTTTAGAACAGTAATCACCTGCTTGTGGATTTTATGAGCCCAAGCTAGTTCATGCTCATTGCTTCCTCATATTTGGAGAGTCTGAGGAAATGCCAAAAGAAGACTCTAAGGGGGTTTCTTTCCCATAATAATTCACCAGGTCTGGTAAAGAATAATCCTTCCTGATGAATGCCCCTTTCATATTTTAATGAGCAAACAAAGGGAGTAAACAAGCTCAAATTTATCTGTTGCAAAACAAGTTAGTCACATTGTTAAGAAAATCTCATGAAATAAAACAGTCTTACCTTCTTACCTGTTGTGAGTTCAGATCTACACTTGTTCTGAGAAGCCTGTAAAACTGAAAACAAAACATCAACACAATCCAAGAGAAAGAAGAAAATGAATGTTTTTTTTTTCTTTTTTATATTATTTGAAATTTTTTTGTTTAATTTATTTTTATATATATTTTTTATTTTTCTGCTAAAGATCTATTATGTATAGAGTTTTAAAACAGTCTAAGTGATCAAAGATCAGCAGGAGAAGAAGACTCTCCCCCCACTATCTTTAGTTCTGCTTGCTTGGCCACTTCCTGTAAGAAATCATCTTTTGACAAAGGTTTGTTGTACACTTTCAATCGATGTCCATTCACTACAAAGGAGTTCTACGAATCATCTATGGTTTTAATCCTGACAGAACCGTTGTCAAAAACATTTTCTACTTCGTAAGGTCCCAACCATCTCGTTGTAAGTTTCCCTTTGAAAGTTTTGTATTTGGAATCGAAAAGTAATGCCCAATCCCCTGGCTGGAAATGCTTTTTCTTAATGTATTTGTCATGCCACTTGTTGCGTTGACTTTGCACAAGGATGGTCCTTTGAAGAGCATCCTGCCTCATTTCTCCCAATTCATTAAGTTGCATGACCCTCTATTTCTGTGCTTCACTCAAATCCAACCCCAACTCTGCTGCTAGGTAGAATGTATGGATCTGAAACTCTATGGGAAGGAGAATTTGTTTACCGAATACCAACTCGTAAGGAGTATGACCAGTGGTATTCCTCCATGTAGTCCTGTATGCCCATAAAGCTTCTGGAAGTCTATCTGCTCAGTCTTTATGATGCAAGTGTATGGTCTTGGTCAGAATTGCTTCCAAAATGTTTTTTGTAGATTCCACTTGCCCATTGGCTTGTGGATGATAGGGAGAGGACTTATAGTGTTTGATCCCATATCTGTCAGTGAGTTCTTTCATCAATTTGGAAGTAAATTGAGCACCTTGGTCGGTAACAATTTCTCGTGGAACACCGAAGCGGGTAAAGATCTCTTCATACATAAACTCAATCACTGATTTCTCAGTTGCTTGATATAGGGCTTTTGCCTCTACCCACTTGGTCACAAAATTTGTGCACACCAAGATGTACTTTTTCTTCCTTGACATTGGAGCAATTGGCCCTACAAAATCCAGTGTCCATTTATCAAATGGTTCAATTACAACTTGAGGTCGTAAGGGAATATCATCTGCTGCAGTGGGCCTTCCCATCCTTTGACAACTGTCACAGCTCCTCACATATTTCGTTGCATCTTTGAACAGTGTCGGCCAATAGTATCCTGATTGCAAAACTTTATATGTTGTTCTCTTGTCAGAGAAATTTCCTCCACATGGCCCATCATGACAGGCCTGAAAGATATTGGGAATTTCATCTTCCCGGACACATATCCTAATAATCATGTCAGGACTTGTATAGAAGAGATCACTTCCCACCCAAGAATAGTAAGCACTCTGTTGGATGATTCTTTTCTATTGTGGAGGTGATAAGTGGGCTGGTAATCTTCCCGTAGCTAAGTAATTTGTTGTATCTGCAAACCAAGGGGTCTTGACAGCTACTGCAAACAAATGTTCATCAGGGAAGTTATTGTCCACTGGGGTATCAATACTATCTTGGGAAATCCAAGAAAGAAAATCTGCAACTACATTCTCTTTCCCTGGCCGATCAATGATGGCAATGTTGAATTCTTGAAGCAGCAAAAACCATCGGGTGATTCTACCAATAGTGACTGGTTTGTTCATCAAGAATCTGATTGCAGAGTGGTCAGTGTGGACAAAAACCTCATATCCAGTAATGTAGTGACGGAATTTGTTGATGGAATGAACTACTGCTAAGAATTCTTTTTCTGTTACTGTGTAGTTCCATTCCGGGGGGGTAAGGTTTTTGCTGGTAAAGTAGATTGTATAATTCTGTTGGTTCTCCTTTTGCCCAAGCACTCCTCCTAAAGCAGTGTCTGAGGCATCAGTTGAGATGTGGAAAGGAAGGGACCAATTTGGCCCTCTAAGGATAGGTGCCATAGACAGTTTTTCTTTTAAATCCTCAAAGGCTCTCTGACAATGATCATCCCAACAGAATTCTGTATCTTTTGTCAACAGTTTAAACATGGGGCTGGCTACTTTTGTGAAGTTTTCAATAAATCGTCGGTAATAGCCAGCATGCCCCAAAAATCTTCTCACATCTTTCTGGGTTTTTGGGGAGGGAAGATTAACTATCACCTCAATTTTGGCTGGGTCTACTTTGATTCCTTCAGCAGACAGATGGTGACCCAACATAATCCCTTCAGTTAAGAGCATTTTGCATTTTTCATGGCTGAGGGATAGATTTGATTCTTGGCAGCGAATCAGGACTTTCTCCAGGTTACTCAAGGCTTCTTCGAAGGTGTTACCATAGACAGTAAAATCATCCATGTAAAGCTCCACACAGTCATGAATCAGATCAGCAAAGACCCCAAGGACAACTCTTTGAAATGTTGCAGGAGCATTACATAACCCAAAAGGCAACACTTTATAGGCATAAGTGCCCCACGGACATGTGAATGTTGTCTTGTCCTGGTCTTCAGGAACAATCTGAATTTGGTTGTACCCACTATATCCATCCAGGAAAGAAAAATATATTTTTCCAGCCAAAGTGTCCAAAACCTGATCTATGAAGGGTAAGGGAAAATAGTCTTTCAGGGTTGCCTTGTTCAGCTCCCTAAAGTCTACACACATCCTCCATTTCCCTGTTAATTTATTGGGCACCACAACAAGAGGTGAAACCCATTTACTGTCAGAAATTGGATAGATGAATCCAACATTTAATAGTTTCTGTAATTCTTCTTTTACAAAGTCTTTTAGGATTGGATTCATGCGTCTCTATGGCTGTCTTATTGGGGTTATTCCTGGTTGGATGTAGATGTGGTGAATGCAGGTGTCAGGGTGTATTCCCTTCATATCAGTGTATTCCCAAGCAAAAGCCCCTGACTGTTCTTTCAAGAGATTTGTCAATTGTTCCTGTTGACTGGTACTCAATTCAGAGTTGATGTATAGACATCTACCTAGATTAAGTTCTACTGGAATGGTATATGGCCCTGAGTGTTCAGAAACAGTGAAAACTATGGATGGTGAAAATGAAGAAAATAGCTCATTTCGTTCCTGAAAATCTTCTCTGAAAATCTGATCATATTGAAGGTAGGTCTGTGGGAATTCAACATTTTCTGTCACAGAAAGAAACTGACTTAAAATGTCATCCTCGATAGGTTCTTGCAGTGCATGGATCTCATCAACAAAGAATAAAGGTTCCTCATCCTCAGTCTCAAAATAGGGGCACTTCAACCAGCATAATTCTTCTGTAACAGGCCGGGCAGGTGGAAACAGAGTAAGTTTCTGTGAAGAAATACCATTTGAGATAAACATATCTCCACCACGACATCCTATGAAAGCGTTGGCTGTGGCCAACCAAGGTCTCCCTAAAACGATTAGATTGCCTTTTGTGGGGTCCTTTGAATGAATTATCATGAAGTCCACAGGATACTCCCATGAAGCTAAAGTCACAAGGATGTCATCCAGAACTCCAACAGGTTTTATAGTGGTTCTGTCAGCCAGTTCAAGTACTGTAGGAGTAGGGCGCAGAAATTGATTTAATTGTAACAGTTCCACTGTGTTGCTGGTCATTATATTAATGGTTGCACCTAAATCAACTAAAGTATTACCAATAGATACATTGTTGATGGTCACTGAAACTATTGGGTTTCCTGGGTTGGCATACTTTACAATTTTAGGTGTTTTAGAAATATAATTTGACAGCTGTCCTACTAGATGTATTGTGGGTGGATCTTTCTATTTTCATCCTAGTTTCTTGATGTAGAGTTCTTTGATGGTTTTGGCATAGATGGGAACATCTTTGATGGCCTGTAATAATGGAATCTTAACACAGACATTTCTTAGTTCAGTCATGATGTCAAACTCAGATTGCACAATTGGTTTTTCAATGAGAAGCCTTTTAGGAAAAGGAGGTGTTTGGGGGGCCTGATTTTGTGTGCTATGTTGTGATTCGGATTGTTTCTATTTTGGAATGATAACATCCTGCAGGGGTATCTCACCTGATAAATTATCTGCAGGCTCATCTTCATGTTCTTCAATGATTACCTTTGGTGTTGTTTTTGTTATGGGCTGTTTTTTATTTAAAAATTTTCCAGATCTCAGTTGTACTTCTTGTATAGAAACAAGGTTTATGTTGTAAGCTGGGTAGTTCTGGAAATCAGCGTTATGGAGTGGTAGGGGTGGTCTGTGGTTTGGATTTGGAATGGGTTGAGCGGGAAAAATGGTAGGACGTGGTGGATTCTGAGGCTGTTGAGGATTTTGTGGAATGGGTGGCAATGGAGGTGGAGTAAAACTAGGCAATAGTTGCTGCAATGGAGGTGGAGTAAAACCAAGCAGTAGTTGCTGCAAATTTAGAGGATACTGCGTGTATGGATTCTGAGGAACTGGTACTGCATGTTGCTATTGGTTATTTCCAATGTTTGGATTTCTCCATCCCTGGTACCAAGGTTGAGCAGGGACATTTTGTGGAGGCCAGCTTGGCCAGTTCCATGGATGCTATTGTTGAGAGAAGGGTGGATAGTAGCTGGAAGATTGTGGGGATGGTTCTTGGTATGCATTTGCATTTGGATTTCTAGGTTGCCAAGGCTTCTTAGGTGCAGATGAAGTCCCTGGAGCTTCCCCTCCCTTGAATATTGCTTGCAATCTGGGTAAGGATGGGCAATCTTCTGTTTTATGATTTTCAGTACATATTGCACATACAAAAATGTTTCCCAAAGGGCATTCTCGTAAAGGATGTCTTTTTCTACATTTTGGGCAAAATATGCTTAGGACAGGGTTTTCCTCTTCCTGCTTCCTCTTAATCTTCAAAGTGTCTAACTGAGAGCCAATTGTCCCTAACAGGTCTATTTTAAAATTATCCAAAGGGTTTCCCAATTCGACTCTAGTAACTCCACCAGATGTGGATGTTTTGGTATTTTTGTTGACCGGTTCTCTCACACTTTTTGTAGCTTTCCCTTTACTCCTTGAGTAAGTTCTACAAAGTTCACTGATTGTTTCAAATTTTTTCTGATAAATGTCTCCTGAAGCCATTAAATTGAGGGTATCAATATATTCCTCCAAAACTCCTTTTAAGAAAAGAGTCTTGACTGCTTCATCTTGGAGATCGTTATATTTAGATTTTTGAAGGGTAAAGGTAAATCTCTCTAGAAAATCCTCAAGGCTTTCTTCATCTTGCTGTTGCATTTTGAAGATGTCATTCCGAGAATCCTTGGTTCTGCAATAATCCTGGTACTTCTTTAAAAACTTTGCCTTCATATCTTCCCAAGATCTAATGTTGTATTCTCCCAAACTCATGAACCAACGTAGTGCAAAATCTTTCAGGGTGGCAGGGAATAATTTCAGTTTATGTGCATCCTGGAGATAGTTATAACTCCTGCACAGGATGTCAAACTCAAAAAGAAAGACATCTGGGTCCTCACTATTTTTCCCATGGAAGGTTGGTAGTGCTGAAAGTGGGATATTTTTCATACTGACATTCTGGACTAAATCCAAAATAGGAAATCCAAAGGTAGTTTCTGGTGGTAATTCGTTCTCTGCTTATTCTTCACCTTCATTTTCAATATGGAGTTCCCCATGTAAGTCTCTCCCTCTTTCTCCCATGGTAAAAGGATTGCCAAGAATTGTATAAACAATCCTGTCTTTCTTTGGTGAGGGTGTGAAATCCCACCTTTCTGGATTCTTTTTGCCATAAGTGTTATCTCCTATTGGTCTTTTTGAGGATCTTATGGCCTTTGATGTCACAGCTGTAGTTGTTATCTGTGAAATTACAGAGTTAGGGTTCCTGAGAAGGGCTTGTATTTTCTCTGGATCAACTGTGTCATCCAGGGCTGGATCACCAAGATTTTGAGTTTGTTGATGTATGGCGTTTCCTGGTTCTATGTTCTTTTCTACGGTTTCCTCAGCCAGAATTTCAGTCTCAGTTTCTATCGCTCTTTGGGTGGAGGTTTCTTCTTATTTTTGTGGTTTTATATTTTTCCTAAATCTACCTCTAGGATCTCTATTTCTCATGAAGTCATGCTAAATGAAATGAAAGAACTAAGATTGAGTTTCAGAGTACCTGTGATAACTGATATGTCGGTTTTCACCCTTTCTGTTTCCACGGATGCTCTTACTATCAACCTGCTAACACACCAAACCAAACTAAGTGCATTCCAAAACTAATCAAGACAATTATATTCTTACCTTTAAAACAGCTCCCCGGCAACAGCGCCAAAAATGTCAGGCTACTAAATTGAAGATTTGAATGACCTGAAACACTAAATTGTCAAACCAGGGTTGGTAAACTTTGAGCTGCTGCACTGTATGTGCGGGTAAGG
>CBVK0103598565.1:0-17485 GCA_900067695.1 Picea abies | reverse complement strand
GAACTTAGAAGACAACTTTCCAGATGCACAGTTATTCTCAGTACAGATTTTTGATGAATACTTCACAGATATCATTCAGTACTTGAGTACAAGTACTGCATCGCAAGACTATAACACCACACAGAAGAAAAACTTGGTAGTCCACGTTGTCGACTATCAGCTGATTGTCGGACAATTATATAACATGGACACAGATAGCATCTTGTGAAGATACACGTTAGAGCATGAAATACCTAGAGTCTTAGCAGAAGCCCACGAGGGAATCACAGGAGGGAATTATGCGGGTAAAGCTACCGCACATAAGGTATTGCGCATAGGACTATGGTGGCCAATGATTCATAGAGACTCAAAGGAGTACTGTCAAATATGCGATGTTTGTCAAAGGGTAGGAAAACCCAACAGAAGGGATGAGATGTCGTTACGACCACAAGTAACTTTACAGTCATTTGACAAGTAGGAAATAGACTTTGTCGGACCAATCAACCCACCGGCAAAAAAGAACAGGGGCTAGGTACATTATTACTGCGACGGAATATTTAACAAGATGGGTGGAAGCCGCACCAGTAAAATATTGTAATGCATAAATAACAACACACTTTTTGTTTGAACAAGTAATGACTCAATTCGGGTGCCCAAGAGTTTTGATGAGTGACCAAGGCACACACTTCATAAACAACACCATCTGCGCGATGATTGAAGAGTTTGAAGTCCATCATCAGAAGAGCACACTATATCATCCACAGGAAAATGGCATAGTGGAAGCCTTCAACAAGATTCTAGAGAATGCGCTAACAAATATTTGTAACATCAATAGAGACGACTGGGACCTCAAAGTACCAGCAGTATTATGGGCCTACAGGACTACATGTAAAAAGATGATAGGGCATATGCCATTTAAATTGGTTTATGGCTAAGAAGCAGTAGTGCCATTAGAATTTTTAGTACCCATCTTGCACATAGCATCTATCATACAAATGCTAGAACGAGGCGCAGTACAAGAGAGACTAAATCAGTCATTTACCATGGAGGAAGACCGAATCTTGGCAGGATTCCATCAACAAGTGCAGAAAGCAAGAGACAAAGCTTGGCACGATAGACACATCAAGAAGAAAATGTTCAAGGAAGGATTCAAGGAAGGAGATCTAGTATTGATGTATGACAACAAATCGTTACAGCACCCAGGAAAGATTTGAATGCATTGGTTAGGACCATACGAAGTAATATCTGTCACAGACAGAGGCGTTGCACAATTAAGAGATTTAGCAGGCGTAGAACTCAGAGGAATGATCAATGGGAGCCAACTGAATATGTACAAGCATAATCAACCACCCACCACGCAGTAAAAAAAAAAAGGAAGAAAAACTAGAAAGGGTGCAATACGCCAGAGATAGAAAGGCCACATGAATTTAGAAACATGAATTCAGAAAAGGCAAGAACAACCATTACATGCAAAGGGAAACAAGCGGGAAAAAGAAAGGCGGCAAAAGCAGCATGACAGGATGGCACTAGGAGAAATTAAAGAGAGGCAAGGATCGATGGGACGGCACATTAATTGCACCAACAGAACATAGGACAACATGAGTAATGGTAAGTATGAAACCATGGAAGATGCATTGAATCTGCAATTAAGGTGCATTTAACCCATAACCAAGGAAGCATACTCAATAAGCTTCATGGGAAATCCATACAACACACAGATGCAGGAGCCCATAGTCTATTCACAAAGACAGAGCAAACAGAGAATGACAGAGATGAAAGAAAATATAAATAGTTCACGGAGGCCACAGAAACCGTTCGAGACTAGAAACCATTTGATACTCACCATGATGGCACCACCCAAGCAAGCAGAAGCAAGCTAGACCGCTAGACAAACTAGAGTTCAAACCAGGTCATGAGGGCAGGCCGAAGAAGGTGATCAACAGCCACCGAAGGTCATCAATATCGATGAAATCCCATCCCCAGAGAGGATACCAGTACAGCCCACACCGATACTGGAAGAAATCCAGCAGCCAGCAATGGAGGCCACCAATGTAGATATGGTCATAGCAACGCAGAAACCACAGAACTAGGAAGCAGAAATATGGAAGGAGGTGCAACCATAGAATACAGAAGATACTCTGAAAGCTAATAGCATGGCGCCGAATTCGACAGCAGCAGTGGATCTAGATGAGTCTCAAACGACCATCTTAGAACACCCAGTAGGGGAGACCGCAAATGATGTCTCAGCTTGGCTGTAATGGCATACAGAGGGACAAATGGAAGTTGCTGGAACTTTGATCTAGCCACCACAGCCGAAGGACAAGATACAGATACCAATTTCACCCCGCAAGAAACCTGCAGTAGAAATTGTTCTACCATGCATACCAGCTGGGGTACAGGTAGGACCAGAGCTATTGGGTCACATCGGGAAGCTCAAATACTCAGACCGTGATGTAGTAGACAAAGACAAGTTCCTAGAACTTGCGCAGAGGGTCTTTATACAGACCATAGGAACCACTCATCTTGGAGAACCGATTAACCAGCCATACCAATGGGCAACTGGGCTAGAGAAAACAGGAATATTAGGTCTATTGAACCTACCACATTTTGGCAGAGGCCAGAATGCAACAACATGTGTCAAGCAACTATTAGCAGTCACACATGGAGGGGACATATGGCTGGATAAACTTTTCCCCATAATTGTTGAGCTTATTGCGCAAATAAAAGGCTTACCAATTCGGGGTATGGATCTCGCGTTGGTGTTGGACGACAAATCCAAGGAGAAATCACTGGCGGAAGAAATGAAGAAGAAGTATGGCACCGCTAGGGGGATGAGAGAAATCATCATAAAACGGATCAGCAATGTAGCCACACAATTGGGCACAAAAATATTAGCCTGCAAGTTGCTAAGAAAATGCCACAGGGAGGAAGTACCAGCTGGAGTCATTGCAGTTGCAACCCAGTGCACAGAAGGCACCTCAATGAGCTAGGTGCCATACTTACTGGAGTTATTCCTATAGGAATGCAAGGATGTGCAGGACCTAGGTACATAGTTCCACTACTCATGGTTGATTACTTTAATAGCCTTCATGGGATGGTGAGAACCGGGCTATGTAGTTTTTTGTACCAGACCACAACCAGCGGGAGCGAGGTATCTATTGTTGAAAGAAGGGTCGAATGTCAAGCATAAGAGGGAGAATGGGATCATATTCGAATCATACCTATGATACATATAGGGATCCATCAACCGATCGTGGAGAATAACACCCAAGGCTGTCGCGTGATATGTGGACATCGCCATTTTCCAGCACACAGAACAAGCAATGTGGATACAGGCAAGGCAGGATCCAGCTAAACAATGGCTACAGATGCATTACTGCATCAAATAAGGTGATATCAATATGGTCATCAACGAATGGCCCGAAGAATGGAAGATTCCATCCATCGCATGGGAAGTACCGGAAAGAACAACAGAAGGAGAGGCAGAGAAGGGGAAAACACAGCCTTCGGAAATCAAAGTGCCCAAGCGACCAAGAATGGGCCAAGGAAAGCCAACACAGACATACGAAGGACCAAAAAATATAGGAACCCAGAAGGGGAAGAAGGAGAATACACAGTCGACCAAGGAACAACAAAATTGAACTGAGGGGGCGCAGGAGACCACCTGAAATCCCAACACACAGGAACCAAGGGAAAATAAGAGACCAACCACGTAGGTAGGAGGCGTGCACAAGAAGTCAAAGGCACAATGAGCACCACCAAAATACACAATTACGGAGGATGATGGGGACATGATCGCTCGAATGGTCCAGCATTGTCTAGCTGAGGACTTCGACCATGCAACACATCATAGGGACAAAATGCAAAAATATTTGGCAGAAATGGGACAGTTCCTTAAGAAATTTGGGGAGGTACAGCACACCCTAGTAAACAAAATCTAGAAGCAATCACCAAGCAAACAATACCTTCTAATATCGAAGCCAGTAGTTGGTGATGAAATCTAATGTCGCAACAACGAGATGAGAAGGGGCGGGGCTAAGATGGAAAAGTTACGTTGAGTTTGTGTTGTCTTGGTCTTGACTTCACGAGAGCACCGAAGCGAAGCGGGAGCAACAGAGACCCTAGGAAGAGATACTAAGGTATGTTGTTCTTTCCTACTAGCTTATTCAATGGTCAAAACTTAGGGAACGAGTCATGTCCCGTCCTATTTTGTTCTAGATCCAGGTGGATCTAGGGAGATCTCTTAGTGTCCGCACCTACCGATTAGTCCGATAACAAGAGACCAAAACAGTTCGGTGGAAAGGGGAAGACAAAAATCATTGCTACAGTGTAACAATATCTTGGTTTCGATTCAGGAGGCGAAAGAAAGATCACAATGGTTGGAGTACAAGGTAAATATACCCTTCATGCTAGTTCAAATTCCAATAATGAATCTCATGATGATGAATGAAGGAGGAATGAATTATTTCATATAAGATTTGTATCTAAATACACTAAGATAGATACATTATTTGATCCGGGTTCCCAAGTAAAGTTGATATCTGAAGCACTTGTAAAAAATATGGGTCTTGAAACGAAACCAAATTCAAAGCTTTATAATCTTGGTTGGGTATGTGATAAAGAAAAACTTAATGTCACCAAACAAGTAGGGTCAAATTTTCTATTGCTTAAAAGTTTATTGATGAAGTGGATTTGGATGTTGTATCACTTGATATATGTGGCATAGTGTTGGGGAGTCCTTATCTTTATGATAGAAAATCAGTCTTCTTTCGTCATGAGAACAAATACCACCTTACTAAGGGGGGAGTGGAATATATTGTTAGAGCTCACAACATGAGGTTAAACACAACACTTGTTAGTGCAAGACAAATGAAGAGACCCATACACACTAATAAGAGATATGTAATCATGGTTGCAAGGGAGAAAAATGTTCGAACATCCAATGCTTTCCAAGAATGTGATCCTTCTCATAAGAAATAATTAATTGATATTGTTTCTAAGTATGATGATATTTTCCAGGAACCAGATGGATTACCTCCTAAGAGGGAAATCCAACATGAAATACATCTTCAACATGATTCTCCTCTTCCTAATGTGAGGCATGTAAAGAAAGTATTGGATACTTTTCAAAGGGAAAAGTTGTATGTAAAATTGTCCAAATGTGAATTTGGCAAGACTGCACTTGTGTACTTAGGTCATATTGTAGGAGGAGGAAAATAAAAAATTGATCCTTCCAAGATTGATGTAATTGTAAATTGGCCTAAGCCCAAAAGTGTAATTGAGATATAGAGCTTCTTAGGTGCAATCCAGTATTGGAGGAGGTTCATTTCAAACTTCTCCTTTATAGCAGGTCCTTTGCATGCCTTAACCAGTGTGAAGAACACTTTTCAATGGGGAGGAAAGAAACAAAAATATTTCGACACTTTGAAGGAAAAGATCAGTACCGCATGAGTATTATCACTGTTGAATCTTCAACAACCCTTCGAGATCGAGACATATGCCAACAGATACACCATGGGTGTAGTATTGATGCAATATTGTAAGCCTATCTGCTACCACTCTGAAACTTTTAACCAAGATGTTGTTAACTATCCTACATATGATAAAGAGTTGTATGCATTAGTTCAAAGTGTAAATAAATGGAAGCACTACTTGTTAGGGAAGAAAAAAATCATACATACATATCATCATCCCTTACAGTATCTCCAAGTACAAACCAAACTGGAACAATCTCGACATTACAGATGGATGGGATTCCTACAACTATTTCATTTGGTAATCAAGTACAAAAAGGGTACAAGTAACAAGGTAGTTGACATGATTTCTAGACCTCCTATTGTTTCTTCTATTATTTTGAGGAATGCTTCTTTATATCATGATAGCTATGTGGAACAATATGCCAATGATGAAGATTTTAAAGAAGTATATGAGAAGCTAACCTATGGTGCACAGGTAGAGAATTATTGTCTGCAGGGAAAACTACTATACCATGTTGGAAATATATGTATTCCTACAAGTGAATGAGTCCACGTAATACGAGAAGCTTACACTTCTCTTGTGTCTGGGCATTTTGGGGTAGGAAAAAATATGGCTCATTTGCAGAGGTTTTGTTACTGGCCTCAAACGAAAGAAATTGTAACTAAATATGTAAAGGGGTGTGTGATGTGTTCTACTTGTAAGCCCACTAATAGAAAACTGGGGCTATACTCACCACTACATGTTCCATCCCATCCATGGGAAAATATCTCCATGGATTTTGTAGGGGTTTTACCAATGTCGAAAAGGGGTCATGACTATTTGTATGTTGTAGTGGATATATTCAACAAGATTTGTATCTTAATGCGATGTAGAAATCATATCACTACTGATAAGAATGTTAATCTCTTCTTTCAGTATGTTTGGGTTCACTTTGGGCTACCCACATCCATTATCTTGGATTGAGATACTCGATTCCTTGGGTATTTTTGGACAAGCTTGTGGAGAATGATGGACACCAAGTTGAAGATGATCATTTATTTCCATCCACAGACTGATGAAAGACATAGGTTTTTAACTGGACAATGGTAATTTTTATTCGAGGCTACTGCAACAATCATCCCAAAGTATGGGATGAATAGATACTCTATGTAGAACATGTTTACAACCAAGCCTTACATTCCTCCACTCAGTGTTCTCCTTTTGAGACATGTTTTGGGTACCTACCTAAAGTTCCTTTGGACTTGATGTATGGGAGAGATGTTGATTCAAATGAATAAAGAAATGAAGAAAGATCCCGCAAGTTCATCCAAAGATCCAGCAGGTACACCAAGTAATCAGGGAACAGTTGGAGAAAATTCAAGCACAATATAAAGCTCGGCATGAAAAACACAGGGTTGATGATCAGTTCCAGGTTGGAGACTAGGTATGGCTTCACATCAACAAGGAGATATTGAAGGTTGAAGGAAAGAAACTCAAGCCCATTCGTTATGTACCCTTCACTATTTTGGATAAAAGTGGCACCGATGATTTTTGTCTAGATCTTCCACCTTATATGCAAATATACTTAGTTGTAAATGTAGAGAACTTGAAACTTTTTGAGCCTCCCATGATCATGGATCATGATGAGGAAGTTTCAATACCTTTAGTTGATGGTTTTTCTCCTGAGTACTTGGATGATTTAAAGGAAGATATCATCTTGGACAGAAGGATGAGGACTTCATGCAGGGGTGATGTTGATTATCTTAGAGTCGGCTTAAAGGGCACACATCTAAGTAAAGAAAGTGGATTGAGAGGGACAAGGTGAGGGAACTCTTCCCTCACTTATTTGTTGATTGACGAAAGATTTTGGTGGTCCAAAAATCTCTCAGTGTGAAGGCACAATCCAAAAAGGATCTAGAGAAGACTAAGGACAACTCAGAATTCATAGAAGCAACTCAGGAAGCTTAGAATGACCTCAATAGACAAAGAAAGGGAAAAAATTCAAAGTCATCAAAACTCAGTGAAAATGGAATCATCACAAATATCATGTCACAAGATTTCCAACGGCATAAACGACTCATCAAACAGAGTTACAGATTGAAAGATATTCACAGTAAATGTTTGGTCAATCTAGCCTAATGAACAGGGGACGAGTCAACATCCGTATTGTTGACATCAACATCAGTATGGATGTCATCAAAATCTATACCATGTACGTGGAACACTTAGGAGGTGACATGTGTCATGATGACACCATAATGACGTCAGCACTAGAGGCTGCCATGTGTCACTCATTTTTGGATTTTTTGTGTTGATCTGTGGACCAATGAAAAAGCACCATGTGGCAGTCCATACAACCACGTGGCAGACCGTACAATGACGTGAAAGAACATATGTTGAGGTGGAAGGTGAATGTATAGGTGTTTGGCGTGGCCAAATTGTTGGTTGCCACATGGCAGTGGGAAAATGCCCAATGAGGGCCCGAGAACCAAATTCCAAAAATAAAAAATGATGGGTCCACCAAATCTGAAGGAACCCCACCAGATATGAAAACCCAATGGAAATATCAAACCACCTCCAAAGTTGGCAAAACCACCCATACGTATATGCATATAAGTTATAAAAAACAACCAAAAGGGGAGGCCCGCGAGCTTTAGCTTGGGACCTCCCCCATTGTATATGCCTTAACTATAGCTCCACCAATCAATAGGCCAAACAAACCTATTGTTTATAATGCTCACAATTTTTATTTAAAAATTGAAATCCGCTAGTGCACGAGGGAGAGGTGAGTGACGGTATGAATATACATAGTTTTTGAGGCATTTTTTGGGAATTAATTGCAGGTTGCAGGGCAAAAAAACTAAGAAAACGTTTCTCTTGGGCCTGGGAGTGCTAGAGTTAGATTGAGGCATGGAGACAGTCATTTTTTGGTAATTCAATGCGACAAATTCAATGGTGTTGTTTGTTTTCTGATCTAAGCAAAGCTTTTGTAGCTTAATTCTAGAATGAGGTATACTTATGTATTTTGCCAAATTCTTTTGTTGAGTTAATAAAATGGCCAACCCATTTGAGAGAAAGACCAAGACGTAGTCCACCAAGGAAAAACTCTATTATCAAGTTTTTGTGTTCATATTTGATGTTTTGTCTATTCATTATTGATCTTTTCCTTCTTTAATGGTGCACTTTAATTTATGCTCATTTAATACAATTCTTTATAAGTCACTTCGATGAAAAGATCCTGGATTAGTCATATAAGGATCTTCGTGGTTTTGATCCCAACGTCATCCAACAGACCATTCCTATTAAGGAAGGGGTGGAACTAGTAAGGAAAATACAAAGTCCTGTAAACCCTTCCCTTGAAGCTACCGTCATAAATAAAGTTAAAAAATTACTAAAATCTCAAATCATCTTCCCAGTAAAGTATTCTTAATGGGTCTCAAATTTGGTTCTCATACAAAAGAAATCTAGCGAGATCAGGCTATGTGTTGACTTTTGTGATTTGAATAGAACTAGTATTAAATATAAATTTCCACTTTCTGATATGGAATCGATATTGCAATAGGTGACTGGGTCTCAAATTATGTCCCTACTTGACGTATTTTCTAGGTATAATCAAATTAAGGTCAAGAGGGATGATAAATACAAAACCACGTTTACCACCTGATGAGGGACCTTTTCCTAAGAACAAATTCCTTTTGGATTGTCTAATGTAGGTGCCACATTTAAAATAGCTATGCAGATAGATTTTGAATATTTGATTGGTAAAATAATTCAATTTTATCTTGATGACTTAACTGTTTATTCCAAAAACCGGTCGGATCATTTTGGTCATCTTAGGAAAGTCCTTTTGCATTGTAGAAAATTTGGTATGTAATTGAATCCTTCTAAATCAATATTTGGAGTTATTCAAGTCAAAATCCTCAGCCACATTGTTTATGACCGTGGTATCAATATTGACCCTGAGAGAGTTGCCACGATTATGAACCTCCCTGCTCCTACCTCTAAGCAAGGTGTTCAAGCTTTAATGGGCACCATTAACTTTGTTATAAGGTTTGTTCCTGACTTCATTGTGATAGTTAATCCCATCCATATCTTTTTGAAACAAGATAAAACCTTCTCTTGGAATGATGAGGTATAAAAGGCCTTTACAGGAATCAAGAAAGCGATCAAATCTGCGCCATTTTTAGCCAAGCCTAATTTCAATAAAGACTTCATTATTTATACCAATGCCATATAAGAGGAACATTTTGTTATTCTTATGCAAACTGATGACCGAAATCAGGAAAATCATATATCCTATATGAGTCAAAGTTTATCATATGACGAGATGAGGTATACCCCGATTTAAAAACACACTTTCACCTTGGTAAAAGCTATAGGAAAATTCAGGCATTTCATTTTTTTCAAGCAAACACAGGTAAGAGTCCTTTTTCCCATAGTCAAGTTTCTGCTTACATAGAATGATCTTTCAGGAAAAATTTCTCATTGGCTTGCCAAGATTAGGGAACACTATTTAATGATTACTACAACCAAAACAATTAGGGGATGTGATCTAACTCTTCACTTGGCTCGACACCCTAAACCAAGAGATTCTCTTGTGGAAGATGATAATGATTTGTTGAAATTATTGTACTTGGAAACTCATGATGTTGATCTGGCTAATCATCCTTGGTACACAGATACCATCTACTATCTTTTACATCATTATTGTCCAGATCATTTAGATTCTCATCAACGTAGAAGGCTGCACTTGATAGCCCCAAAGTAACTCATCCAGGGAAACATCCTTTTTTGCAGATCTGTTGATGGGATATTATTAAGATGTGTAGATGATAAAGAAACTAACAATTTTTTTTAAAGAATTTCATGGATCAACATGTTCTAACTTCCATATTGGTGGCCATTTCATAGAGAAAGATACAACTTATAAAATTATCAGGGATGGTTACTTTTGGCCCTTGATGTTTTAATATTCTTTTAAGTTCGTCCGGGCTTGTGAAAAATGTCAAATTTTTTCTGGCAAGGAACAATTTTCTGCTATGCGTTTACAACTAGTCTTAATTGATTTCCCATTTGGTAAATGGGGATTAGACTTCATCATCCCTATTAACCCTCCATATTTTGTAGGACATGTATTTATCCTGATAACAACAGACTACTTTACCAAGTGGACTGAAGTTGTTACTCTTAAAAATGCACAAAATGAGTAGGTCATTAACTCCTTGGAATCCAATATCTTCTCTTGTTTTGGCCTTTTGCTCAAAATAATTTTAGACAACGGACCAACATTTGTTTCTACAAATTTTACTCGGTTTTTGAGCAAATTTGGAGTCAAGAACTTCACCTCATCCACCTATTACCCTCAAGAAAATGGGCTGGCCGAGTCAACCAATAAGAACCTAGTCAAGATCTTGAAAATGATTATTGACAATAAGCCCCGCCAATGGAATACTCTACTTACATATGCCTTGTGGGTTGATCAGACAATGACCAAAAACAACACTTGCCATACCCCTTTCTAATTTTTATATGGTCAGGAAGTTGTTATGCATGTTGAACTTGAACTCACTTCTCTTTGTTTAGCAATGCAGGCTAATGAAGTGAATTCCATTGATATTTCTCAAAGGATGAAGGCTCTGCTGGATTTAGAAGAACAAAGAACCATGCATTGGAAAATCTGAAGAAAAGGCAATAAAAATTTAGGAAATACTTTGATAAGAGTGAAAAATATTCCATGTTTAAGGTCAATGACAAGGTCCTGCTTTGGGACTCTGCACATGTAGATAAAGGCAAGCATTATAAATTCTAAAAAAATTGGCTAGGTCCATAGAAGATAGCTTTGGTAGTTGGAAACAATACTTATATGTTGTGTTATCACTCTAAGAGTCACTCCCAGATTGCAAATGAGAGTAAGATTGATAACATAGAAATAAAAAGACTTGATTGGTTTTGTGGATCAAGAAAAAGAAAACAGGGAAGGGAAAGGACAGTAAGCTGTTGTAAATCAATGATGGACCATTGGGCTATGGAGTCAAGCAAACACCCTGCTCATTAAATGCAATCAATCTGCATATCATATAAAGGTTTATTAAATAGAGGAAAAAAAAGATAACACAAAGAAGAACATCCATAAAGCAAATATCCTCTCTGGATAAATGAATTCAAGGTACTTGAATGTAAACAGTGACTAATAGACAAGATACATCAGATCCTCAGATGCTCAAGAATCCATTAATCAAAGGAAACCATGATCCTCAAGGTGTACAATTCATTCAATTAAGAAGACAAATGGAAAAGAAAACAAGAGATACAATCTGATAACATAGATATCATGAACCATCAATAACAAAATTTTTTACAAAAACAAAATCCCCTTAGGGCTACAATGATCACAAGCAAAGTGCCTCCTACAACTCTCTCATCTCTCTTGGCTCATGAATCCAACCCCCCTACTGTCTTGTAAAATGAATATATAGACATATAGGTCCTTTCCATCTCACCCATTCGAAATCCAACCCCTTTCCCAAAATAGAAACAACTACAAACAAAAAATGACACATTTTAATTGATTTCTTGCTTTTTAGGAGGCGAAATTATGAAAAATAAGATTCAAAATGCCACTTGTAATTCTCAAACCATAATAGATGTGTAAAATATGAGAACGATTTTTTTACATAATCTTGGTATAAATAAAAACATCTCTCGGTTTCTTTAAATCAATCTCCAGATGGCCGAAATAGGTGTCACAAAAACATGCCTCAAATAGGAAATCACGAAAATGGAAAATATAGGGCTCAAAGATTCTTTCGAATATCCCAATCCATAACACATGTGTGAAAAATGAAATAGATTAATGTTCATGGGTCCATTATTGACAATAACCTCCTTCATATTTTTAAAATTCATCCCAATTCACACAGAAATGCTCCTGGAAGTTAGCTGGTCAAAAAATATCAGTTCAACAGTCTAGAACCAAGTTTCCACAACACATTCCATAGTGCCACTTATATGTCTAATAACTCTCTAACCATAACACATTTTTCAAAACTGAGAGAGTTTTTTTTTTATTTAGTATGTGATGAACAAAATTTTCCTCCAGTTTTCAAAAATACCTTCCCATTTGTTCATAGTCCAAGTTTTAAGTTAGTCACTCAAAACTTGCAGAAGCATCCTTGCAAAATAACTATGCACATTTCGTACCGCCAATCCTGTATATGACTGTGTGCAATTCAGTAGCAACAAACTTCAAATAACCTCTGTGAAATTAGTAGCGCCCATCATAAAATTGAATTTGGTAGCACCACTGTAATATAGCTTAGGATATTTGGTAGCCGTTTAGGTAGCAAAATGGCAGGACATGCTATATAGACGATTCCACAGTGCCATGGTGCTACATAATGTCTATTCTCTTTTGTATGATGAGACTAAATTTGACTATTACCATCATCATTTTCATAATTCAGAACATTATTTAAGAACCTTGAGATGATAGGTTAGAAGCTTTTATATTCCTGTATAGGTGGAAAAAACTTAAACATCCTTGATCTCTTAGTCTTGCAAAAAGAGACCATTCTAAAAAATGGAGCTTATATCCCCCCAATCATTTCATCAACCTAGCACTCCTCCTTGTGGAAGGAGGGCTTCCTTGTAACACAACATCATGTTTTTTCTTTAATAGTGACAAGATTATTCATTGTAGGTGTGCTTTTCTTCACTACGTGTTCCTCTCTCTCAATGGCAGCTTCAACCAACACATTCAAATTCTTTTGGGCCACTTCATCCTTGAACTGTTGCAATTCTTCCTTGAGTTTTCTATTATGAGATTGAAAGCCTCTATTTAGTCTGTAGAGGTTATTTAGTTGCTTATGGAGAGGCAGGCCTCTTCTAGCTGAAAATTATTGTCCTAACATAGGCTCCATGGGGGATAGAGACCTCCCTGTTAGACTCTAAGAAATCTTATAGTTTTAGTGCCTTATCCTAGGGATGCTCCCAACCTTTAACCTCTGCAACCTAGTTTGATATGTGACCTTCAAATGAAACCAAATGAAAATTGAAAACTGAAGCTGAAAAACACACGCTGAAAATCTAAAACTAAAACTGACAAAAATGTTGAAAGTGATGCTTGTCCAACAAGCTTATTTGACACACCTACTCTAATTATTGGGAAAATGAAGCATTCAAGTTACATGAAACAACTAGTGAAGTGATTTCATCATTTTTTCAATTGTTTGAAGCTTTGAAATGTGCTTCCTTAAGCACCAGAGATAATTCCTACTTAAAGGAACATCAAAGAAACATTTGGCAATACACTTTCCATTGAATAAATTAGTGAGCCTAAGCTCACTTACTACTTGCAAACGGGCTGTGAGATCGGAAGAGCACCTACTCTAATTATTGGGAAAATGAAGCATTCAAGTTACATGAAACAACTAGTGAAGTGATTTCATCATTTTTTCAATTGTTTGAAGCTTTGAAATGTGCTTCCTTAAGCACCAGAGATAATTCCTACTTAAAGGAACATCAAAGAAACATTTGGCAATACACTTTCCATTGAATAAATTAGTGAGCCTAAGCTCACTTACTACTTGCAAACGGGCTGCAAATGGATCCTAAAAAACATCATCAATACTTGCCCCTACGATATTGCTTTGTGTAAAAAGGAAAAGTACTGCATTAGGTCCTTCCTCCACCAGTGTGCTTCGTTGTTGCATTTCTTTCTGATTTTCTGATTCATTCTCAAAACAACAAACTCTAATCTGATCACTGCTTTTGGGTGCATTAATGAAAAGCCTCATGCATGTTGGTTTCTCTAATTCATTTTCAATGCATATGGTCTTGGTCCACTCCTATTCATGAGGTGTATTAGGAAAAAGGGTTAGGGATGGTTTTCTTTCTTTAATTTCAACCTCTCTCATCTTCTCACATGTCATTTGATCTTGGCTGCTTGATGAAATTGAGCTTGTGTCTTCAAGAGGAATAGGGGACTGGTAGGGCAGTTCATCACAATTAGAAGTGCCTGGGAAACTAAATTCTTCTATCTTATCTTATGATTGTGAGGGATATTAATAATAGCTTGGCTTATGGTCCCAATTTCTCAATTTTTCACCTTCCAAACTTAGATTATCATCTTTTTATTTTTTTTAGCAACAAAAATATGACATGAGGGCTGAAATAAGATATTGCTTCTTTGATGGAAAGGGTACTTCTCTGATATAATGTCTTCAATTGACTGTTCAGATAAATTATTTTCATAATCATCATACAAAGGAGAATCAATCACCATTTGACTATTAATGGTTGAGAGACTTAATACAATAGCTAGGACAACTAGTTGTTCAGGGAAAACATCTTAATAGTCATCAAAACTTGACAAATCATGGCACACTGGTTCATTAACAATAGGATGGATTACAACAACAACTAGTAATCTATGAATTCGGTCATGATGAGCTGCAACACTATCATCATGATGAAATAACTTTGAACCTAAGATGATCTCTTGACTTAAAGAATCGAGAAATGGATGAGATAGGGAAATGATGGGCTGTCCATATTGATCTTTGTCTTGGGGAACTAGCTTTTGACATGAATGATGCATATGTTCTTCAAATTTACGAAAAACATCATGAAAATCATCATCTAAGTCCTATTCATTCCAATCATCCCCTTCATCTTCCCTGCTAGAGGAATCACTTATTGAATCCTGAATATATGATGCATACCTCTCACGACAATTCTCAAAAAGTCTTTCTGCTAGATAAATTGTCTTGCAATGAGAATAAAAAACATTTTGAAAGTCCTTCAAAGAGGAAATACTAGAAGCATGGAGTGCTTTATACCATTGCCTCACATATCCTTCCAATGAATACATGAACATTTTCATCAATATATCTTCATGATGGATGTCAAGATGATGCATCAAAGCATGAAATTCATGAACATGCTCAAAAGGGTTGTCATCCTCAATATATCTTCATGATGGATTTCAAGCTGCTGCATCAAAGCATGAAATTCTTGAACATGCTCAACATGGTTTTCATTCTCACCTTCATAAAATTTGGGTAGCAGATCTTGCCATTCATCAATTTGAGGCACAGGATGTGGATAATCATCTATGTCTGAGAAATTGAGTGGGGAAAACATCCTGACCAGGATAGCCTCCATAGACATTTAATTTGTCTCATTCCTGTGGAGTTACCAATAGATTCTGAACAATGGAGTCACCATGGTGCATGTGTAGTCTGGAAGGTGTCCAACTTCAGTCACCATCTAAAGCTGGAGCTGTGCAATGTCATTCTTCCCAGGGAGATTTTCAATCTGCTCAAATCTGTCCCCGACAATGGTGCCAAAAATGTTATCACTCCAAGATTCACTCCTAGACTGCAAATGAGAGTAATCTTGGTAACATAGAAATAAAAAGACTTGATTGGTTTTTTGGATCAAGAAAAAGAAAACAAGGAAGGGAAATGATAGTAAGCTACAATAAATCAATGATGGACCATTGGGATATGGATTCAAGCAAAAACCCTTCTCATTAAATGCAATCAATCTGCATATCAAATAAAGGTTTATTAAATAGAGGAAAAAAAGATAACACAAAGAAGAACATCCATAAATCAGATATCCTCTCCGCATAAATGAATTCAAGGTACTTGAATGTAAACAATGACTAATAGGCAAGATACATCAGATCCTCAGACGCTCAAGAATCCATTAATAAAAGGAAACCATGATCCTCAAGGTGTACAATTTATTCAAGTAATAATAAAAATGGAAAAGAAAACGAGAGATACAATCTGATAACACAGATATCATGAACCTTCAATAACAAAAATGTTTACAAAAAAAAAATCCCCTAAGGGTTACAATGATCACAGGCAAAGTGCCTCCTATAACTTCCTCATCTCTCTTGGCTCATGAATCCAACCCCCCTACCCTATTTTAAAATGAATATATAGCCATATAGGTCCTTTCTATCTCACCCATTCGAACTCCAATCCCTTTCCCAAAATAGAAACAACCACAAACATAAAATGACACGTTTTAACTGATTTCATGTTTTTCAGGAGGCAAAATTCTGAAAAATAGGATTTAAAATGCTGCTTGTAATTCTCAAACCATAATAGATGTTTAAAATATGAGAATGGTTTTTGTAGATAATATTGTTATAAATAAAAACCTCTCTCGGTTTATTTAATTTCATCTCCAGCTGGCCGGAATAGGTGTCACCAAAACATGTCTCAAACAGGAAATCACGAAAATGGAAAACATAGGGCTCAAAGATTCTTTTGAATATCCCAATCCATGACACCTGTGTGAAAAATGAAATAGGTTAATGTTCATGGGTTCAATCCATGACACCTGTGTGAAAAATGAAATAGGTTAATGTTCATGGGTTTATTCTTGACAATAATTTCCTTCGTATTTTTAAAATTCATCATGGTTCACTTGGAAATTCTCCTGGAAGTCAACTGGTAAGAAAATATCAGTTCAACAGTCTAGAACAAAGTTCCCGCAGCACATTCCGTAGCACCACTTCTATGTCTAATAACTCTCTAACCATAACACATTTTAAAAAAATGAGATATTTTTTTGTTATTTGGTATGTGATGAAAAAAACCTCCTCCAGTTGTCAAAAATACCTTCCCATTTGTTCTTATTCCAAGTTTTAATTTAGTGACTCAAAACTTGCAGAAGCGCCCTTGCAAAATAACTTTTCACATCTTGTAGCATCGATCATGTACATCACTGTGTGAAATTTGGTAGTGCTACACTTCAAAAAACCTATGCAGAATTAGTAGTGCCCATCATCAAAGTGAATTTGGTAGCACCACTGTAAAATAGCTTAGGATATTTGGTATCCCTTTAGGTAGAAAAATGGTAGGTCATGCTATATAGACGATTCTGCAATGCCATGGCGCTAGGGAATGTATGTTCTCTTCTGTATGATGAGACTAATAAAGAACCTTGAGATGATAGGTTATAAGCCTGTATATTCTTGTATAGGTGGAAAAAAATTAAACATCCTTGATCACTTACTCTTGCAAAA
>CBVK0103598525.1:0-15771 GCA_900067695.1 Picea abies | reverse complement strand
CTACACAAAATTGTTTAAAGTGTAAGTATTCAGGGGAAATCTTATGGAGAACAACCATATGTTTGTCGTAAAATGAAAATATAATAATTAGTTTAAAGGTTTAAGTTAATAAAATGAGAGCTATAGTTTATGTTTCCAAAAACCTCTCCAATTCAATGCCATGTTACATGACCACAAGCATTATATCTAAGATATGAGGCAAACTAAACATGTTGAACTTCATTTGAGAGCATTGATCAATTTGAGAGCACCATTAATGTATTTTTATTTTTATTTTTTATAAAGTTTTTGAAATATTACGATCTCTCTATTATTGCACATTGTTTGCATAGTACGACCCTTAAGGTCATAGTTTTCAAACTAACGCTCTCATACCAAATGTAGTACCTTTCGATGGGGTACTATGAAACAATATTTCCAAACTTAAACATATGCATTAAGTGTAAACAAAATGTTCTTCTTTCATACATGGAATAACCTACAACATATTCATAACTCTTTTACAGTTTTCCTGATGTTAATTATTTCAAATTTGAATACAAATATACAAATCTAAATAAGAGGATGAGATAAATAAGAAGTTAACTTTACGATTAAAATATTTAAATAGAAACTTAACAAAATATACCAAGTGAAATACCTCCTCCCTAGTCTGTTGAAGATGACCATTTGCAATGTAGTCCTTCTAATAGTAGGAAGATGCTTACAATCATTCATTTTCTTTTCACTTCCCCATATGGAAACAACGGAATCCTCCCAGCCAACTAAGAGCCTAGCTAGCTTCCTAGCTCCAAGAAACCTTTTAGTTTCTTGGCCCTACATGCCCGTGACTCCAAGAACAACAAAACACATATGCCCTAAGAAGACTCACAAGAATTATATCTTCCAAGAAATGTCCAACTCTCCACCCCCCAACCTCTCAACCTCCTCTCATATTTATCAAGTTTCCATACACCCTTCCTCGAGTCTCCTCAACCACCCTCATTAATATCCATCAACCTCCCTTATCTAGATTTTTCCCAACCTCTCAACCTCCTCTCATATTTATCAAGTTTCCATACACCCTTCATTGAGTCTCCTCAACCACCCTCATTAATATCCATCAACCTCCCTTATCTAGATTTTTGGGAAAGTTAAAATAAAACTAAAATATAAATGATTTGCAGAAATATCAATAAATAAAATGCAAATTCTTTCTTCTCATGCTAGCTTATAAATGAATTTAATCATTTTCCCCAAAATGAACATGAAAACCCACCATACTTGTTTAATTCATCATACCAACCATCAATCAAGTCAAAGAAGTTATTTAATGCTACTAGATATTTTGTATGCAATAAAATTTATGTAGTCATTAAACCATTCAATTAAATCCTTAATAATCTAGTTTAATAATTAATACATTAATTAATTTTACTAGTGTACATGTGTAGGGTATGTGTGCATTGTTATCAGACACATAGCACATGCATGTACTAACAATAAAAAATCATTGCCTAGTGCATAGTTTTTGTATGATCACACCAAGGCATGCAGGACAACAAATACATCATTCAATAATTTTAACTAACAAACTACAATAAGTCATCAATAATGGATCATTACACTTAAAATTTAAAAAGGGAATAAAAATGAGTGTTTTGGAATCAAGTGAGGAAACAATAGTGGAACATTTAATCTCCAAGCAATATTCTCAACTAACATCTAATCATCCTTCCTTCCTAACCTACTTCCATCTTTCATCCTATCCTTTTCAATGTTGAACTAAGATGGAGCGTCAACTATATTGACCTAACTCCAGATGGAACCCGTAAGCGGAAGTGTCATACATCTCGACCAAACTTCCCTAACAGACAACTAGCAGTCACCATCACACGTCTAGGGGAGCATGGCTTCACACAACCCTTTCATGACTCTAGGTTTCAGAGGATACATGGTGGGAAATACCTCGACCCATCCTAACAAAAGTAGGGTCAATAGAATACTCGTTGGGAAATACCTCCACCCTTCCTGAAAGAACTAGGGTCAACACCCTATATCGAGCCATACTGTGCAACTATTGTTCTTAGAGTCACGTAATCAAACAACCACTATGGGAAAGTTGTGTGTCCTTTCAAAACCACACTTACCACAATTCATAGAAATATTTCAAATCATAAATGAAATAATGAGTACAACTTATAGCATATGTTATCTTCTCGATGTACAAAACATCCAAGTTACCTCAACACTATAGTGATTTGGCTATCACATAACTCATCAACATGTAGGTTAATTCACCAATAACTCATATACATGTAGATATCTATCACAAATTTCATATAAGAACTCATATTTACATTGACGTTCAATTAAGAAATGTATGTCTATTTACATCATATGTTGCATCTATTATACATTCACAACATAACTTGAACTGGTATCCATGTACCGAAATCCCCCATTCTAATTTTCATTTTTAAACAATCAGATAACTATCTTTGTCATGAGCATATATCATGTAACACATAAATAAGTCTAGATGTACACATCTCAATGTCTAACTCAGTCTAACTGAATCCAAACAAGTGCTAAGCATTGAATTATTAAGATTAGTAAACAGCTATGTTCTAACTCCCTAAGGCCAAAATATGGAGTGTTACAATCACACTCCATTGCATGCTTAAAGGGATTCCTTCCCCTCAATTATATATGAGAGTGAAAGGAGAACAATTCCCATGATGCATGTGGGATAAACTAATATAAATTTATAAAATTCCATAGGCATGTAAAACATTATGACTTTTCGGGTGGTCACCCATCCCAATACTACTCTAGCCCAAGCGTGCTTAACTTCGAAGTTCTAATAGGATCCAGTGCATTAACGTTATGTTGTAGGCATGATCATAAGACCACTAGGAAATCATCACATGATGTCTATACTTAAAAAATGAAGTTTATATTACATTACATTCCCTATTAAAAGGGTGAATATCATTGTTTATCAAAACCATAAGCTCAAAATGTTGATTTAGTGGAAAAGGTGGTTGGCCATCGAGATCCAGTTGGATCATTCCTTTCCCTTTAGGAAGGAATGGTCCCCATTGAGCCACTTTCCTTGTTGAAGTAGATGTCCTCCTTGTACTTTGCCTATGGAAGGATTTCATGAACCTGTTGGAGGTGCTGGATCCATTCAACATATCTGGTTGGATGATCTGCCTTGGTTTGAGTGTGGGAAGAGTTTGTCAGTGAAGATGCAACAAGAAGAGATATATCAATGTGGGTGGATGGTTGGAACCCCAAGCACACATGAAAATGGTTGTCGCCAATAGAGATATGTTTAACCTATGGATGACTCTCATTCTCTTCGCGCTCCTCTACAATCTCATCGACCTTCTTCTGTTGGATAGAAATGTCTCGGGCCAAGGTTGCAGTGGTCATAGTGACCTCTTGTTCACCATTCCAATGGATCATGAAGAGGGGAAAGTTTGTGGTCTGAGATATTACTTTGCGACATTATTTTTTCGATATCAATGGAGTGGTATTAGTCAAAGATACCTCAAGTACCCTGTAGAGATGACGTCTCAAATTAAAAATGACACTACAGGGCTAAGACTCATAGATAGCGTGACATTTCCACATATATGGTTGTCCTAAAAGTACATCACAGAATTCAAGTGGGGAAACCTCTCACACTACCTCATCCTTGAAGGGCTTGATGCCATAGGACAGACGACACTATGGGATGACATATATTTATCATCCCCGGCTCAACCATCGATGGTGTATGGTTGGGGGTGTGGCATTTTGGAAGTTTCAATCTCTTGACAACCTTAGATTATACCAGGTTCTTCTGACTCCCACTGTCAACAATGAAATGTAGTGGGGTCCCCTTTACCCACATCTGTAAATGGAAGAGGCGCTCTCCCTCCTCACACTCCTCTGGTTAATCTGGTTGTATTTTTTGGGCCATGATGGTAGCAATGTTTTCTACATCAATGATTTTTTTCCATTTATTGTTCTCTCAACCAAAGTCCAAGTCAAGTTTTGATTCTTTTTCTTTGAGCTCAGACACCAATGACTAATTCAAGTGACATTCAACAGTATTGTTCCAAGGGATTTTTTGGAACTCACACCACTTTTCAGTGTCTTTCTTAAACTTCTCGTTACCCTTATTTGCCTATGTCTTGGACTGGATCTCTTTTGGTTATCCTTCCTTACTGATATATCCTTTGTTTTATGAGTTAGGGTTTCCTTTTCCATGCTTCTATTGTAGTGTATTTTCAAACTCAAACTCCCACTTATTCTGTTGCTTGAATTTCTACTCTATTTTGACTACATATCAATAAGTAGCTCCCAATGAGAAGATGTCCAAGAAACCCATCTATGTTTGGATGTATATGTGAAGACCACTGCAATAATTCAAAACCATGTGTTGCTCGGAGTATTTGATACCTAAATTTGAGTGCAAGGTATGAAAGTTGTTAGTGTACTCTAACACTGTCTGGCCTCTTTTCTGACGTAGAGTCGTCCATCTCATGTACTGGTCATCATAGTTTTCAATAGGGTAGAACTCCTCCTTTAGGGCATATACAAAGGCCTCCCAAGTGGGTTCTCTACCGAATGTTGTATATTCATTCGCGTTGTATCTCTCCCAGTAACCTTCCCACCAAGATCTGACATGGGGAAGAGATTTAAGGAGCACGAAGGTGATCTTTTCACTGTCAAATTTTTTTTGGACAGAGTAATAACCTTCTAGAAAATTCAACCATTTTTCTAGAGCATTTGCATCTATCTGGAATTCAAATAAGGGGATTTCAAAATTGAATGTTACCTTGAAGGGTGTCACACCTCCAAAATGGTTGCTTGTCGAATATGCCTTGGTTTCCTCCATCGGTAGTCTTCGATGGATCTGAGTGAAGTTGTCTAGCAACTCCTTCCTCTATCGCACAAGGGCTTCCTAGAGAAACATCTTGAAAGGATATCCTGCTCTGTCATCTCTCTTTTCTATCGCCATGGGAGGTCGCTTGGGTTGGCGAGAGAGATTTTCCTCCAGCGAAAATAGCTCGAGACTCAACTCTCTATACCCAAACCTTTAGTGGTGCATGTTATTTCCTCCCATGGTTTTCTATTTACAGTTAAGGAAATAGTGATTTAGTCTAATCCGAGTCAATGGACTAGGGGTTTTGGATGTTGGGGGATCATATATATATTTTATTGTAAACAATTAAGTGGGATGATGATGAATAAGAATTAGAGGTGCAATTCTAAATAGGTTGTCGGTTTTCTCAGTTTGGTTTTCCAAGGTAAATCTGTGTGTATATGTGTGATTGCAATTTTTTTCTTTTATGTTTTAAGAATCTGTGTGCATTGCATTATTGTAAAAGGTTTAAAACTTACATTTGGTATCAAAGCAATTATTAGCTTCAAGGGGATTCCTTTGTGGCTAAGAGTTTATCTCATGTTTGTGATAAACCTTGTTACAATGGGAGCTTTGTGGTATCAATTCTTGTGGTGAAAAGAAATGGTGAACAGTTCAAAAATAGAGATCGAAAAATTTAATGGGGAAAATTTTGAGCCATGGAAGCTCAAGATGGAATATATTTTTGTAGACAAAGATCAATGGATCATTGTGGATCTAGGCACTATAACTACGAGAATGTAAACAAAAGGCTGGAAAAATTTGGATCAGAAGGCAAATAGCAGAATCTGGTTGTGTCTCTCAAATTTAGTATTACTGAATGTGTCAGGGGAAGCTACAACCAAGGAATTATGGGATACGTTATGGGATTTGTATCAGTCTACGTCCCTAGTAAACAAATTTTTCTCGTGGAAGAAGTTGTACAATCAGAGTATGAAAGATGAAGACTTGGTGACAGAGCATCTAAATGCCTTCAATATTGTGTTAAGTTTGTTATTGTCTATTGTTATTAAAATTTATGATGAAGATAAGTGTATCTATTTATTTTTCTCTTTATTAGACTTGTGGGCTATTCTGATTGTAGCCATAGGTAGTGATGAAACTACTTTAAGCTTCAATGATGTGGTCTCATCCTTGTTGTTGAAGGAGATGAGGGTGAAAAGCATAGAAGGATAGAGAACATATTCCTTTTCGTAAGACGACACTCCCAAGAAAGAAATAAAAATAAGTCCTCAAGTGGGAGATCTAAATCTAGAGGAAGATCTAAATCTCCTACAAAATTCGTAAAGGTATGTTGGCGATGTGGAAAAGAAAGGCACTATAAGAAACATTGTAGATCCAAAAGTGTTGAGAGAGGGAAGAGATTTGATGATGCCCCTTATACAAAAGGAAAAACCTCCTCAGATGAAAGAGTGGATGTCTAATTGGCTTCTTCAAGAACACATGTAGATCACGAGGCATGATTGGTTGACTTAGGTGCATCCTTCCATATGATTTGTTAACTGCAATTATCCCTTAATTAAATCTTACTTAATAATCTTTAACCATTTATCAATTTAGGGTCGTTACAGTCTAACTGACTCCAAATAAGTGCTAAGCATTGAATTATTAAGATTATTAAACAACTATGTTCTAACTCCCTAAGGCCAAAATATGAAGTGTTACAATCACACTCCATTGCATGCTTAAAGGGATTCCTTCCCCTCAATTATGTATGAGAGAGTGAGAGGAGAAAAATTCCCATGATGCATGTGAGATAAACTAATATAAGTTTATAAAATGCCATAGGCATGTAAAACATTATGACTTCTCGGGTGGTCACCCATCCCAATACTACTCTAGCCCAAGTGTACTTAACTTCAAAGTTATAATAGGATCTAGTGCATTAACGCTATGCCATAGGCATGTGCATAAGACCACTAGGAAATCATCACATGATGTCTATACTTAAAAAATGAAGTTTATATTACATTTCATTCCCTATTAAAAGGGTGAATATCATGGTTTATCAAAACCATAAGCTCAAAATGTTGATTTAATGGAAAAGGTGGTTGGCCATCGAGATCCACTTGGATCATTCCTTCCCCTTTAGGAAGGAATGGTCCCCATTGAGCCACTTTCCTTGTTGAAGTAGATGTACTCCTTGTACTTTGCCTATGGAAGGATGTCATGAACCTGTTGGAGGTGTTGGATCCATTCAACATATTTGGCTGCATGATCTGCCTTGGTTTGAGTGTGGGAAGAGTCTGTCAGTGAAGATGCAACAAGAAGAGATATATCAATGTGGGCTGATGGTTGGAACCCCAAGCACATCTGAAAATGGTTGTGGCCAATATATATATGTTTAACTTATGGAATACTCTCATCCTCTTCGTGCTCCTCTACAATCTCATCAACCTTCTTCTGTTGGATAGAAATGTCTTGGGCCAAGGTTGCAGTGGTCACAGTGACCTCATGTTCACCAATCGAATGGATCATGAAGAGAGGAAAGTTTGTGGTCTGAGATATTACTTCCCGACATTATTTTTTCGATATCAATGGAGTGGTATTAGTCAAAGATACCTCAAGTACCTTGTAGAGATTACCTCTCAAATTAAAAATGACACTATAGGGCCGAAACTCATAGATAGCATGACATTTCCACATATATGTTTGTCCTAAAAGAACATCACATACTTCAAGTGGGGAAACCTCACACACTACCTCATCCTTGAAGGGCTTGATTCCATAGGACAAATGACACTACGGGATGACACATATTTATCATCCCCAACTCAACCATCGATGGTGTATGGTTCGGGGTGTGGCAATTTGGAAGTTTCAATCTCTTGAAAACCTTAGATTATACTAGGTTCTTCTAACTCCCACTCTCAACAATGAAATGTAGTGGGGTCCCCTTTACCCACATCTGCAAATGGAAGAGGCACTCTCCCTCCTCATACTCTTCTGGTTATTCTGGTTGTATTTTTTTTGCCATGATGGTAGAATTGTTTTCTACATCAATGATTCATTTCCATTTATTGTGCTCTCAACCAAAGTCCAAGTCAAGTTTTGATTATTTTTCTTTGAGCTCGGACACCAATGACTATTTCAAGTGACATTCAACGGTGTTGTTTCAAGGGATTTTGTGGAACTCACACCACTTTTCAGTGTCTTTCTTAAACTTCTCGTTACTCTTCTTTGCCTATGTATTGGACTGGATCTCTTTTGGTTAACCTTCCTTACTGATATATCCTTTGTTTTTTGAGTTAGGGTTTCCTTTTCCATGCTTCTGTTGTAGTGTATTTTCAAACTCAAACTCCCACTTACTTTGTAGCTTGAATTTCTGCTCTATTTTGAATACATATCAATAAGTAGCTCAGAATGAGAAGATGTTCAAGAAACCCATCTATGTTTGGATGCATATGTGAAGACCATTGCAATACTTCAAAACCAGGTGTCACTCGGAGTATTTGATACCCAAATTTGAGCCGAAGGTATGAAAGTTGTTAGTGTACTCTAACACTGTCTGGTCTCTTTTCTGACGTAGAGTCATCCATCTCATGTACTGGTCATCATAGTTTTCAATAGGGTAGAACTCCTCCTTTAGGTCATATACAAAGGCCTCCCAAGTGGGTTCTCTCCCGAATGTTGTATATTCATTCGCGTTGTATCTCTCCCAGTAACCTTCCCACCAAGATCTGACATGGGGAAGGGATTTAAGCAGCATGAAGGTGATCTTTTCATTGTCGATTTTTTTTTGGACAGAGTAATAACCTTCTAGAAAATTCAACCATTTTTCCAGAGCATTTTCGTCTATCTGGAATTCAAATAAGGGGATTTCAAAATTGAATGTTACCTTGAAGGGTGTCACACCTCCGAAATGGCTTCTTGTTGAATATGCCTTGGTTGCCGCCATCGGTAGTCTTTGATGGCTCTGAGCAAAGTTGTCCATCATCTCCTTCCTCTATCACATAAGGGCTTCCTAGAGCAACATCTTGAAAGGATCTCCTGCTCTGTCATCTCTCTTTTCTTTCGCCATGGGAGGTCACTTGGGTTGGCGAGAGAGATTTTCCTCTAGCGAAAATAGATCGAGACTCAACTCTCTATACCCTGACCTTTAGTGGTGCATGTTATTTCCTCCCATGGTTTTCTATTTTCGGTTAAGGAAATAGGGATTTAGTCTAATCTGAGTCAATGGACTAGGGGTTTTGGATGTTGGGGGATCATATATATATTTTATTGTAAACAATGAAGTGGGATGATGATGAATAAGAATTAGAGGTGCAACTCTAAATAGGTTGTTGGTTTTCCTAGTTTGGGTTTCCAAGGTAAATCTGTGTGTATATGTGTGATTGCAAATTTTTTCTTTTATGTTTTAAGAATCTGTGTGCATTGCATTATTGTAAAAGGTTTAAAACTTACATTTGGTATCAGAGAAATTATTGGCTTCAAGGGGATTCCTTTGTGGCTAAGGGTTTATCTCATGTTTGTGATAAACCTTGTTACAGTGGGATCTTTGTGGTACCAATTCTTGTGGTGAAAAGAAATCGTGAACAGTTCAAAAATAGAGATCAAAAAAATTAATGGGAAATTTTTTGAGCCATGGAAGCTCAAGATGGAATATATTTTGGTAGAAAAAGATCAATGGATCGTTGTGGATCTAGGCACTATACCTACGAGAATGTAAACAAAAGGCTGGAAAAATTTGTATTAGAAGGCAAAGAGCAGAATCTGGTTGTGTCTCTCAAATTTAGTATTACTAAATGTGTCAGGGGAAGCTACAACCAAGCAATTATGGGATAATTTATGGGATTTGTATCAGTCTACATCCCTAGTAAACAAATTGTTCTCGTGGAAGAAGTTGTACAACCGAAGTATGAAAGATGAAGACCTAGTGACAGAGCATCTGAATGCCTTCAATATTGTGTTAAGTTTGTTATTGTTTATTGATATTAAAATTTATGATGAAGATAAGTGTATCTATTTATTTTTCTCTTTATTATACTTGTGGGCTAGTCTAATTGTAGCCATAAGTAGTGATGAAACTTTAAGCTTCAATGTTGTGGTCTCATCCTTGTTGTTGAAGGAGATGAGGGTGAAAAACATGGAAGGATAGAGCACATATTCCTTTTCGTAAGAGGACACTCCCAAGAAAGAAATAAAAATAAGTTCTCAAGTGGGAGATCTAAATCTAGAGGAAGATCTAAATCTCCTACAAAATTCGTAAAGGTATGTTGGCGATGTGGAAAACAAGGGCACTACAAGAAACATTGTAGATCCAAAAGTGTTGAGAGAGGGAAGGGATCTGATGATGCCCCTTATACAAAATAAAAAACCTCCTCAGATGAAGGAGTGGATGTATAATTGGCTTCTTCAAGCACACATGTAGATCACGAGGCATGATTGGTTGACTTAGGTGCATCCTTCCATATGACTCCTCACAAGGAGTGGTTTTGCGGGTATGAAAGGTTTGATGGGGGTGGTGTTTTTATAGGAGATTACTCGAAAATAAAATTTGTAGGATGAGGAAAAATCAAGTCAAAGCTCATGTATGGTAGGATTAGAACACTCCCTAGTGTTCTTCACATCCCAAGATTGGACAAGAATTTTATTTTTGTAAGAAATATGAATGACATGGGTGTAAAAACAATGTTTGAAAATGAAACATGCATGATGGTTCAAGGAGAAATGGTGTTGCTTTGGAGTGTTCAGATTGGAACTCTGCATAATATGCTAGGAAGAACTATTAGTGAAGCATGCAAAAATTCTTTTGCTCTTGAGAATTGAGCCGAAGAAGGAAAAACTCTTGTAGTCTCTGAAGAAAAGACTAGGTTGTGGCATCAAAGACTCGGACATATAGAAGAGAAGGGCCTTCAAGTACTGCATGATAAAGATATGGTTGAATGTATGTCAAAATCCTCTTTGGATCTCCATTTTTGTGAAATTTTTTTGTATGGGAAGTAGAATTGGGTAAGATTCTCCTCTAGTGCTATGAGGGCAGGGGAGATTTTACATTTGGTGCACAATGATCTGTTTATACCTGTGATGGTTCCATCACTAGGAAAATATGTGTATTCTGTCTCATTTATAGATGAATTCTTGAGGAATACATGGATTTATTTCCTTAGGAATAAATATGAAGTCTTTGACAAATTTAAAGAGTTCAAGTCTCTTGTGGAAAATTAGAAAGAGAAGAAAATTAAGGTGTCGAGAATGGAAAATGGTGGAGAATTATACAGGAAGTAATTCAAGGAATTCTGTAAAAAGTGTGGTATGAGAATTATACAGGAAGTAATTCAAGGAATTCTGTAAAAAGTGTGGTATATCAAGGAAGAAGACCACTCCATACACAACTCATCAAAATGGAGTTGAAGAAAGGATGAACATGACATTGATGGAAAAATCAAGAAGCATTCTCAATGGTATCAAGTTAGGACATGAATTCTGGGTAGAATTCCTTTTAGGATAATTTGAATATGTAGTGTCTATTCTTTCATATGTGGAAGTAAATTAGTGATTCATGTCTATACATTATGTCTCTTTATATCACTCTCTTTCAAGATGAATGGATTCATAAATCTTCTACTATATTGGGGCCTAACTTGTAAAGAGTGGTTGTCATGGGTAAGATTCACAAATTATGCTTTCCTAAATTGTGGCCACAAGGAAACCATCCAATGTTTAGTTTAAATATGTAATATGATTGTCCTTATTCAGACTTCATTTGGAATATCTAAAGATGCATATTCCTCAGTAGGATCTATTTGGAATAGATCATCATATAATTTGTCAGCTATTTTGGTGCTTTCTAGGTGAAAAAAGTGGAGTTGTTGACATGTAGGGCCCATTTTAGGGGAAATATTACTTAGGCGATTTGGGCTCTAGAACCTTCTAAAGATTGTTTGAGGATTTAAACAAGAATTTTTGGGGTCAAAACTTTGTGAGCATAGCTTTTATCCTCTCAAAATGATTCTACACTTTGAGAGCCCTCCCATTGCACAAAAAACACCTCAAATGGAGTTCATATGCAGAATTTATGCCTCTCACAACTTAACCTATCTTGTTGACCACCATGCTACCAAGTGGAAAATGGATGGAACTTCATCTTCCATTACTCACACATGTGGAGCTAGTCACAAGTGAACTTTTAAGAATATTCTAGAGGATCCAAAAAATAACATTAATTGGAGGTCGATGCATGCAAAACCCTAACCCTAATTATAGACGGCTATTAGGGTAAGTTAAATATAAAGCCACTAGGAATAGAAGTGGTTTCATTCTTATTATATTGATTATTGTTCCATATGAGAGGATAACACTAAGAGTGGGATATTTAAGTATAACATAAGAAAAAGAAGATCATTTAGCAACCATATTGGCCATAATGTCCATGACATCTTCATAGTGAGTGCTCCCTTTATTTCTATTCACTTTTGATCCTTAGAAGAAAAGAGAAAATCATAGGCTTCACCTTCTAGTTGGGTTTTTCCCAAGGTACATCTTGTGTTCATTATGTGGATGATGTGTTATTGCTTTTCTCTTTCATTTTAGTTTTTCATCTTATTTGACTAATTTCTATGTTAAAGCTAGTAATATTAAGTCTGAAATCTATAGATTGTATAGTGAAAGATTGTAGAATATCATAAGATCTATTGTGAAGAATTGTCTGAGTCGAATAACCACAAAAGTTTATATATCAGTCTTATTGGGTGCTGATGATTCAGACCTTTGGAACATTTCACTTTGGAGGCATTTAAAATTGCATTAGAATTATAACTTTAAATATATTGTGGAAGTTTTGTTATGAAGATGTTTTTGGTGGTAGTTTTCTCTCTTGTTTATTTTAAATAGACATTAATTTATGAATTAAAGTCAAAATTTATCATAAAAATACTCTCCTACAAAATTGGACTATTTGTATGAGGTCTTTCATTTGTGGAAATAAATTGGCAATTCACATCCATACATTATGGTCCTTTATAGTCTCAATATGCAGGTGTTCACCTAGGTGATAATATATTGGTTCTTACCCTCTAAAGAGTGGTTGTCACGGGAAAGATTCACATATGATTTTCCCTAGATTTTGGCCAAACAAAGACCATCCAATGTTTATTTTGGAGCTATAGAGATGCATGTCCTGGTCAAAACTTCATTTGGGATACTTAAATATGCATATTCTTAACTAAGATACATTGGAACAATGTCTTACTAAGTGATAATGATTCATTTGGACCATTTCACTTTAAAGGGGTTTGGAACTACATTGGAATTGTAACTCTGTAGTTGTGCAAATTTCATTGTTGTAAAACTTTGTTTTTAATGTAATGTTTTATGTGTTGTAAATGCTTTGTTACCATGAAGTTAATTTTAGTGGGAGTGTTTTCTTTCTTATTTATTTCAAAGATACATTGATTTACGGTTTAAAGTCACAATTTTGGGTTAAATCACTCTCCTACAAAAATGGTATATATATTTAGTTGTTATGAAATTAAATTTTCAATTTAGGATAAAATCACTCTTCTATAAAAATGAAGTTGTTTTTAGTGATTGTGATTTCTAAGAAACCGATTTATGAATTAAAAATTCAATTTAGGATAAAAACATTGTCCTACAAAATTGACTATTTGTTAGGGATGTATAAATTATCTTAAGACATGTGTAGGGGATATATAAGCTATCTATAAGAGATTCCCATAAATGAATTATACAAACATTGAAGTCACAATTTAGATCAAAAGAACATAAAAATGATCTATTTTTATGTTTGAGATTCCATTTCTTCTTACTCTTGCAAACACAAGAGCTCTTCGGACCGAGTATTTCATATTAATATCGACACATCAAGATGTGTATATATACATGAACAAGCCTTTACGTGTAGGCTTCTAAGCAATACATATTTTTTTTTGAAAGGGTACCGTGTGAACATGTCATATAAAACTTATTTTAAAAAACAGCCGGCGCTGATAATTGTATGTAGAGTCGAGACAAATCCACCATGATCGTTTCTAGGTCCGGGCGAAAATTGGGATATGGCCAGGCCGCAGATGATGTCCTGTGTTTTCATTAATATTTGGAATGTATCGAGTGCGTGACAACCCCAAAGAGAAGCGCCCGCCATATGAGGTGGACATTGAACATGTGAATGCCGTCGTCCTGCTTTCTTGTAGAGGAGGGAATACAGAAAGGAGGCTGGCTGTTATTTAAAAGCGAATCGCATTGAATACAGGATTCACGCGAGGAAGTTGGTCAACACACTCATCTCAATTCCCCGGTTAGTGATCTTTTTGAGTAATCGTTAAGGATCTATGAGTAATTGGAGGAGTCTCAAAGCCAAGCTCTGCTCCAACCGGATTGTGCTTCGTGCCCGAGACTCTTGGATTCAATTTCAATTCTCCAAGACTTGGTCTTTGCAGTCTGCTAGGACGTCGATGAACAATGTGTTAGGCTGGAACATCTGGACCAATGCGTAGAGAAAATCAAATCTCTTCTCTTGACACTGCTTCGTTCCCTGCATTCTCCAGACTCAGGCACCAACGGCCCTGCATCTCTAGGGGTGGTTCTTGCTCCAGACTTCCAAAAGGAGAATGAACGGGGAGTGGCTACATGAGCAGAGGTGCCTGAGGACAACTGAGACACCATGCAAGGCACACGCGCAGTGGAATCTGAGGACATGCTAGCACACCAGACACCATGACAGTCGGTAGGTGTACATGTGTCAGCATGCCTGTTTTATTTTGACAATTGTCAGTTGTTTCTGGAAGGTTCTGTTTAGGTTGTTGGAGTTTAGTGCAATCTATTTTGTGGGTCTGTTAGTCAATAAATGTTTTCTGGTTCATCGTATAATCTTCTATGGTCTACATTATGCATCCATGGATTGACCGAATGAGTTTCCCCACGGGGCGATTCAGACAAATATGTTTAATTTTCCTTGATCTTTACAGTCAAATTGTCACACTGAATTGGTTTTCCTTCAGGGCAAGTCAACATTTCCAAAACTTATTTCAAGACAATAGTGTAATTTTTTTTTATAACAAATAATATATAGTTTCTTACTTAAAACACAAATTTTAAGGATTTATATTTATTTTGTAATTTTTGTTTATTACAAATAATATATAGTTTCTTACTTAAAACACAAATTTTAAAGATTTATATTTATTTTATAAGCTAAAAAAAAATTGATAAATTTTAGTTAGGTACAAAATGTTTGTTTTTTATTAAAAAATAAAATTTGTAAAGATTTTGTCCTAGTTTAAAAAAAAAAAAAGTGTTTTTTTAAATAAATTAATTTTATTTTATATAACTTGAGTTGATAGTTTGGTTAAACATTACTTAAAATTAATTAAATAGTGAAATTGGTTGCTAAAAGTTTCCCTAATAAAGTATTGAGTTGCAATGTGGTAATCAATATTAAGTAAATATTACAAAATATTAATTAAATGGTGAAATTAACTTCCTAAAAATTTCCATAATAAAGCATTGAGTTGCAAAAGTGGTAATCAATATTAAGTATAAGTATAGAGTTTTTTAACAAATTCATTGAGAGCGTTAATTCCTCATTTCCAGAGTTCCTTCCATTTACTGTAATGCTCAGTTAGTTTTAATTTTAGATTGAAAGTGTTAGAGTATTTCCTTTTTGTTGATATCATTGTAGTTTGTTTTATTAATATTAATAAGAGTCAATATATTTTAGGATTTCTCATTTCATTAAATTTAAATTTATAACTTAGATTTTAAGTTTAAAAAAAAAGTTAATATCAAACTTTAAATTTTAAATATTGAAATTGTTATGGTCATAATGTATAGATTTTATAGATATATATTATATAGGAAGTTTTGAAATGTCATATATATATATATATATATATATATATATATATATATAT
>CBVK0103598519.1:0-11769 GCA_900067695.1 Picea abies | reverse complement strand
AACATTGCATCATATAACTTATCAATAGATTTAATAGCTCTTACTCGTTATTGCATCCATTTGTTATCCAAAATATGTTATAAGGGAAAGATCAAGCTTCAAGGGAAACCACGTAATCAAAGGAACTTCATGAAATTCAACATGTAATTATTTCAAAGAGGGAAGAAATGCACAGGGATACTGTGGTATTGATGAATGAGCGAAAAATGATTTATTTGTAATAGGGGTAGTGGAACTTAATTTTCATAACATTGGTATTCACTTATTCTTCAAACCAATTCTTCATTTATATTGTTCTTGATCCATCGATAGACATGAGTAGGAACACATGAGTAGCAACAATGGTGTAATAACAACTTTAATGTGTCGCAACTTATGTGTTGCAGCTTCTGGTGTTATAACAACTATTGTAGGGTGTTGCAGCAAATGCATTGGTGTTGTAGAAATTGTTTTGCAACATAAGGAGTTGAAGCATAGAATAGTTCTCTATTGAGTTGCAATGATTGTTGTAAGGAATTGCAACAATTATGTGGGAGTTGCAGGAACTATGTGGGAGTTGTGACAATTGTATTACAACACTCATTGAGTAGCAACCTTACAACAAGCTCTTATAAATTTGAGCTTCAAATCATGGAACGTGAAAGGACTCAATATCTCCCTATTGGATGTCATAAAATTTTGTCTTCAAGAATCACTTGTGCATGGATTGACCTTCTTGATCCTCCCAGGATATACAAACAAACGAGCACTTTCCTGTAATAAAACATGATATCATGCAAGAAGAGAGGTGATCAAGCTCTCTTCACCCATGAATTTTTCAAAAATTGACAAATAGTTCATATAAATCAGATCCAAAGATTGTTTGAACAAAGAAATTCATTGTTTTTTACCTATTGAGAAGTGGTGGCCACCTCAAACTGCCCAACAATGGTTTGTTGATAAATTGTTTGTCTAATGTCCAATTGATGTTATTCCAAAGAAAAAATAAATCATATTAATAGAGATTTACTATGTAGAAAAATGTTTTCAAAATTACTTAAAATTATATGCCAAACAGGGTAAGGAACATCCAACACGTCAGAGTTGTTTTTAATTTGCATCATGGATCGATAGTCATGGTTTTGGTTGTAAATTTTTCATTTGATGATAGATCAAAATGATTCCAATTTGAGATGAAATGAGATTCATTTAGGTACCTCCATCAGAAACATGTTTTGAAAACAATAATAATTGATGGGTCAAATATCCCAATGAACAGACTAGGAAACAGAGTTTGATGAGTGCAGATTTATGAAAACAATTAATATTTTAGGCATAACTTTCTTGAATGATATCAAAATTGAGTGATTCCACTTGCATTGTGAACTATATTTATAGGAGAATATACCATATAAATAGGTTTTCAATATTCATCCATTAGGTCTCCAATAAATTATTTGTCCCATCTTTGTTCACGATTTTCTTGTTTGACAGCTAGTAAGTATTTTGACCATATATTTTTCGTTTGATATCCAAATTGAGAAATTAAAGTTGGTTTAAAAAAAATATTGCAAGAGATATTTAATATAGAAGCATATTTTAAAATCATGCTCATATGGTCTCTCAAAATAGAGCTGTCCCAACTATGTTTTGAATAATTTTATCAAGGCCCTGTGCTACAAGAATTTGGTCAACAAGATATATATCTTAGATTAGAATTTATATATGCATGAATTTTTGTAGGAATATTATTTTTAAATTAGGTTATCCAAATACCAAAAAATTCAAGCATCTAGTGCCAAGATTTAGCGTGATGACCTTGACAAGCCATGGATAAAAATGCAAAGACAATACCTAAATCAAGAATATGATAACAATGGGATCCTGACATAACCATCGTGGGAGTCCACTAAGTGCCCCATTATTAAAAATATGAAATGATTTGAGGTGTGAAACATGATGTTGAGAAATTAGAATGATGAATCCAACTATGTTTTTGGAAAATTTGTAATTTTTTTTCCAGAAAGTTAGAAGTTGGCTTAATCAAATGATGATTCTCCTATCACTTGTTGGTAAGATTGTGAATTGGAGCAATATACTGGCTAGGAAATAGACATACCTTTGGTCTAAAAACTGATATAAGATTAACTGGGAACCTAATGTATTCTAGGGTCGAGCATCAATCTATATGTAAGGACTAAACCATTGATCATCCAATGGAAATATTCCCATCTACCAAGACACCTAGGTACCCAATCATGGTGCTCACCAGTTCTCAAGCTATGGAAAGGTTCTACATAAATATGCACTTGCAAGAATTGAAAGCACACTTTTGCAAAAAAGTATATATCACACTTTTAGGAAAGTAAATGTCACACTTGTAGAAAAGTTAATGTCACACTTGTAGAAAAGTTAATGGTAGAAAAGTTAATGTCACACTTGTAGAAAAGTTAATGTCACACTTGTAGGAATTGAAACACACTTTTGCAGAAAAGTAAATATCACACGTGCAGGAAAATGAATGTCACACTTGTAGGACAATAAATGTCACACTTGCAGGAAAGAAAATGTCACACTTGCAGGAAAGAAAACTAATATAATATAATCCTCACCAAGATGATCCTTGTTTCTACTCAAACCAACAAATGTAGTCATTGTGTTAAGCACATTTATTCAACGACATAAAAAAATGAAACCCAACAAATAAATAAATGAAATCCAACATGAATAATTAATTGCGTAAATATATAAACACAATCCCATATGAGTAATCTAATTGCATGAACAAATTGAATCAATAAACTAGTTACAAAATTAAATAAAAGAAATCCTACACCAATAGATAACTATATAATTAAATTACACAACAAGAAATTAAAGAAGCTATCTAAACTATATGACACTTTGTTCTATTGGAGTGGGCCATGCCTCCATAGAATAGAGTGATGAAATTATTCTATATCAACAATTACAACATAAATTAATTAAGTTTATCGAAATAAATCAATCTGTTACAAATATGTAAAGAAAATAAAATAAATAAATTAAATAAATCACACACTACATAAATTATAAAACTACAATTAAAATCAAAACTCAATGAATTATTCCATTGTCATTTGGACATTTCTCTAAGAGTCCTCCTGAAATAACGAAGATAGTACTCTCTTTTATACATAAATTTAATAGAAACTAGAATTAATGAGTATCTAAATAAACCCACTTATGGATTTAATAAATCCATAGTGGGATGTCATAAAATTTTGTCTTCAAGAATCACTTGTGCATGGATTGACCTTTTTTATCCTCCCGAGACCTATAAAAAAATGAGCACTTTCCTCCAATAAAATGTGAGATGGTGGAAGAAGAAAGGTGCACGGTCTTTATTCATCCAATAAATATATAAAAAAAATCACAAATAGTGCATATAAATAATATACAAGAATGATAAACAAAGAAGAATCCATTTTTTACATGTTGAGGAGTGGTGGCCACCTCAATTTCCCAACAATGTTGTGTTAATGACTTCTTTGCCTGATGTCTGATTGAAGTGATTCCAAAGCCAGAATGAAGTATATTCATAGTTTTATCTCCATTATAAATGGGTTTTGAAAGCGCCATGAAATTATATGCCAAACATTTTGTGGAATTGACTGCATGACAAAGTTGCTTTTGATTTTCATCCTAGACTAACAGTCATTGTTTTGGGTGTAACTTTTTCATTTGATGATGGATCGAAATGATTCCAATTGGATATGAAATTAGATTCATGCAGGTACCTCTATTAGAAAATGGTTTTGAAAATAAGAATAACTAATGGGTCAAATATTCTAATGAACAGACTAGGAAATAGAGTTTGAGTAGTGCAAATTTAGGACAAGCAATTAGTATTTCAAGCGTAACTTTCTAGTATGATATATAAATTGAGTGATTCCACTTGCATTGTAAACTAAATTCATAGGAGAATACACCATAGAAACGGGTTTGCAAAATTAATCCATTAGGTCTCCTAAAAAAAGATTGTCCCAAATTTGTTCCTGATTTTCCTGCTTGAAAACTAGTAAGTATTTTGACCATATATTTTTCGTTTGATGTCCAAATTGATAAATTCAAGTTGGGTTAGAAACTATATTACAAGGGATATTTTTTTATAGAAACATGTTTTAAAAGCATGACCATATGGTATCTCAAAATGGATTTGTCCCAACAATGTTCTCTCAAAACAAAGTTGTGATAATGTGCAGAGTTGCAACAATGTGCATAGTTGCAACAACAATGCTCAGAGTTAAAGCAATTTGTTGGCCAAAACTGTAGCTCGATATGGTGTCACAACATGAATCATTTTTACCTGAATTGAAAATTTTGTCATTGTTGTCAGTAATTTTAACAAGCCCATGTGCTACAAGAATTTGGTCAACAAGATATATCTCTCATATTAGGATTTAGATATGCATGAGTTCTTCGTAAGCACATGATTTTCAAAGCAGGTTATCCAAATACCAAAAATTTCAAGCATCCAATGTCTATATTGAGCATGATGACCTTGACAAGCCATGGAGAAAAATACAAAGACAATACCTAAATGATAACAATGGGATCCTGACATAACCATCATGGGAGTCAATGAAGTGCACCATTACTTAAAACATGAGATGATTTTAAGGTGTCAAATATGTTTTTGAACAGTGACAATGCATAATTCACTATGTTTTTGGAAAATTTGTAAAACAAAATATTGTAGAAATTAGAAGTTGGCTTAATCAAATGATGGTTCTCCTATCATTCATTGGTAAGACTGTGAATTGGAGAAATATATCGGTTAGGAACCAACCACGTCTTTGGGCCAAACACCAATATAAGATTGGTTGGGAACCTATTGTACTCCAATGTTGAGCATCAATCTATATGTAAATATTTAACCATTCGTAATCCTATGGACATATTCCCATCTACCGAGACACCTAGGTACCCAACCATGGTGCTCACTAGTTCTCTAGGAGAATTGTGTGGGTACAGATGTATCAAATTTAATCTTACATAATTTATAGTATGAAAATCATTCACCAAGAAATAATTAGAGAAGATGAAGCATGTAAGTCTATGGATAAAACTTGGTTTAAATCTATTAGATGATGAGGCTCTTTTGTTTACTTGAAGACTGTGATTATGGAGCAATATACGAGTTGGGAACCAACCGTACCTTTGGGCAAAACACTGGTATAAGTTTGACTTGGAACATGTTGTACTCTAGGGAACAACATCAACCTGATTTTAGAGACCGAGCTATTGGTCATCCTATGGACATATTTCCATCTACCGGGACACCTAGGTACCCAACCATGGTGCTCACCAATTTTCTAGGAGAACAATCTGGATACATGATGCACCAACATCAATACCACATTCTTTGATGAAGCTGCCAATGAGGACTTATAGTGAAATAGTATTTCACCAATAAAATAGAGGAGATGAGACATGTAACCACACTTTACCAAGCAGAATAAAAAAGCATTATACACTTCTACCAACCATTAATTTCTTAAGAATTGATTCATTGATTTGATGCATAATTTCCCAAAAACAAAGAGATTGGGTGTATTGAAGAAAATAACCATGAGTTAGTGGATGGAAAAGAAATGAGGGAGGGAGGAGAATATGGGGAATGAGAGACTAATGAATGAGAAATAAGAATGTCATAAGAGTGGAGGAAGGAGAGAAGGATAGGTGGAAAACATCTCATTCAATATTTTTACTTTCATGTCTGACAAAAAAATTTAATTTGGAAAGCTCATATATCGAGATCAAATTTGAAGATTGTGTCGTCCCCTTAGCTCCTTTGCTTCATTCACTTATGCATTTATTTACTTTGATAGGCTTCTTGCAAAAGACATATTGGTACTAGGGGTGGATCTTACTGCACCACAAGAAATATTTTAGTAACTCAATCATGTGTTATGCTAAAAAATGAAAGAATGTTATTCAAACCAATGCAAGAATAAAAAATGATAGAATGAATTTCAAACTAATGAAAAAATCAAAATGTGCCTTTGGTAACTCCCTGGAAATGGTGCTAAAAATGACGGGCTTTTTAATTATCTTTCTAATTTCTCAGAAAGATAGCTAAAAAGATATGTGTCAAATGGTATCACTCATAGAAATACTTAGACTTTCAAATGGTGCCATCAAGTGCCTCCAGTTCATCAAATTCAATTCTATCATGAAAGTATTGTGGTAGCCCGTTGAGAAAGAATTATATCTTTACCTTCTCATCTTTGATGTATGGGACATACGTCAACAGTTCTATGAACTTTTTTACATACTCATCCATGGTGAGTTGTCCCAACTTGTGTTCATAGAACTCTCTAATATTGCCATCATAATATTTCTCTGATAGATATGCCTTCCTCAAATATTTCTCAAATTGCTATCAATTCAGATCATTTTCATTGATCCATTTTACATTATTAAGTTCTTCCCACCATATGGAAGCCCCTCCAATTAAATTAAAGGTGGTCACTCTTGCTTTCATGTTTCCTGAGTAATTAGGTAGTTGGAAATACTTCTTCAGTCCTAGTATCCATGCCTTTGATTATTCACCCTTCTTGACTTCTCCATCAAACATGGGTGGTTTTACCTTTCTAAATTCCTTGGATAGGGAACTTTTGGAATGTTTCTTCCTCTTTTTCTTGTAAGTACTTGAATCAATCTCATCGTTGGATAGTATTTCAATAGTAGTAGTCCTCTCACTTTAGGAATTTGTGGAAAATTCCTTACCAGTCGAGTCCTTCTTGGCATCTCTGTGCCTTTTCCTTAATGAATTTTTTTATTTGTTGATGAATAGTGGCCCATGATTTTGACTCTTTAATGGTCTTTGTAGCTTCCTAGAGTAATATCTACCTGCATTTATAATAGATGGCCCTTGGTACATTTTCTTCTATATTTCAAACAAGATTTGCAGTAATAGTGCACTCAATTTGTATGTTTCTCTTGTGATTTAATGAGCTTCTCATTGTAAGTGTTGTAGCTTCAGAGCTCAGCCTTTAGGATTCTCATTGTCTTCCAAATATGGAGGAGTTTCTATGGCCCTCCTCTCATATGATTCCTCATCTCTAATACGTGAGGTCTCTTCCATACTGTACCAGTCTACTACTATCTCTTTATTCACTTCACTGTGTCTTGAAAGTGTTGAAACAACATGTCATTGTTATATAATCATATTGACGAGATTTTTAATTACCTTTCTAGTTTCTCAGAAAGATAACTAAAAACACTATGAATTTAATTATCATTCTTGGGTTTGTATGGAAATTGTGAGTTACCATGCACTATATATGCAAGATACACTCTACTCTCCCATTGGTTTGATATGAAGTCGTAGTATCAATGATTACATTTTTGGTCAGAATATAGACAATTTCCAACCTCTAGCAAGTTTCTAGAAACTATGGAAAGTAAATCAGACTTGCAGTAATTGAAATATTGCACTTGCAAGAAAGTAAACACACGGGAAGGAAAGTAATTCACTCTTAATGGAAAGTAAACACATAGACAAGAAAATAAATGTCACACTTGCAAAAAAGTAAATATGCTAACTAATGTGCTAGAAAGGAAATTCACACCAACTGCAGGTATCAAGAATATGACTCAATTGTTTCCCAAAGAAGCCCCAACTATGTGCAGTAAAACTAATTGCAGAATTGAAACTCTAAATTACTCTTGTAGAAATTGAGATTCACACCACACTTGTTGAAAATAAATCACACATGCTGAAAGGAAATTGATTAACTACTTGTTGGAAAATAAATTAACTAAGTCCTCAAAACCATAGCCTAATCCTTGTGTGTCATTACTTCGAACAACAATTGCAATCATTGTATTAAGCACACAATGAAATGCAATCCTATGTGAATAATCAATTGCATGACTGAACAAATACAATCCCTCTTGAATAATTAACAACATAAATGAATTGAAACACACAACAAATAATTAACAACTTGCATAATTAAATCACACAACGAGAAATTAAAGAAAACTACATGAGCTACACAACACTCTGTTCTATTGGAGTGGACCCTGCCTCCATAGAACATAGTGTTGATATTATTCTATATCAACACTTACAACATGAATTTATTAAATTAATTAAGCTAATCAAAAGAAATCAATCTATTACAAATATACAAAGAAAATATATTAAATTAATTAGTTAAATACACACAAATTATAAAACTACAATTAAAAAATGAAATAAAAACTTAATGAATTATTCCATTTTCATTTGAACATTTCTCTAAGAGTCCTCCCCAAATAATGGAGAGAGTGATCTATTTTAAACATAGATTGAATGAAAACTAGAAATAACAAATATCTAAATAAACTCACTTTTGGATTTAATAAATCCATAGTGGTTACAACAATTTCCTAAATAACAAATAGTTTCCAATTAATAATTAGCAATTAATGAATAACTCTGAGATCTTTTGCTAACAATTACCAAACAATAGATAACTTCCAATATCTTTTGCTAACAATTAGTAAATAATAAATAACTCCAAGATCTTTTGCCCAAAAATTCCAAGATTCATGGTTAGCCACTCAAACTAATATTTTGTCTTGGAATTACAAAAGTATCTCCATATCTTTAATTTGCTTGATTATCATTATTGTTGCATGGATCAATAATTTTCACGTAGAGTAGTAACAACACGGCTCATGGTTCCAATGGATCTTAGTTATGGTGTTGTCTCACGGTTCTGATGGCTCAAGGTTCCAATTGCAACATATTTCTTTGGATGAGTTGCATCGCAAAATAGTTCCCTAGCAAGTTGCAACAATTGTTATAAGGAGTTGCGGCACAGAATAGTTCCCTAGTGAGTTGCAACAATTGTTATAAGGAGTTGCAACACAAAATAGTTCCCTAGCGAGTTACAACAACTGTTGTAAGGAGTTGAAACACAAAATAGGTCCCTGGAAAGTTGCAACACAAAATAGTTCCCCTGTGAGTTTCAACAACTATTGTAAGGAGTTGCAACAAAAATTGGTTCCCTGGCCATTTGCAACAATTGTTGTAAGGAGTTGCAACAACTTCGTGGGAGTTGCAGCAAGATTTGCATCACCATCCTAGAGTTGCAGTAACAATGCTCCCAATTTGCATCTTTGTTCAAAGTTGTAGAAACACTTCTAAGAGTTGTGACAATGTTCAGAGTTGCAGCAACAATTCTCAAAGTTGCAGCAACAATTCTCAGACTTGCAGCAATGTTCAAAGTTGCAACAACAACGCTTGGATTTGCAGTAATGTTCTAGAGTTTCAACAACTGCTATAAGGAGTGGCAACAACTGTGTGGGAGTTGCAACAACCGAGTTGCAATAGTGGGAACCAAAATACATCCCGTGGCGATATCACATTCTACACAATAACCTGTATGGAACATCATCTTTTCATATTAACTCAAAGATAAATGCAAATATGATCAGTTTCTAATGTTTAATCATAAATCCATGCAAAGTACTAGAGAAATGTAATGGAAACACATTAATTATAAATCCTCCATAATGATGGATTGATACATGGTCTAGGTAAGTGGAAAGGGGTTAAAGGTAGGGAAAATATGGTATCAAATATGCCATTTATGGAGCCCATCACATATAATTGAAAAACGTACCAATACTTGGCTTTGATAAGGCTTTCATTGGCCTACAAGAGTCCCCAAAATCAAGACTATGTTTCTACTTTGATTCACACTCAATATGTGTTGTGAGTGATCATTAACATAATTAAATTTCCAGTGGGAATCATTCTATCTTACATAAGGTAGAAGACAATTTTTTTGTGTGTAATTCTAAAATAAATATGTGGTCCTTTTCAAGAAGCTTGTGCAACTGATATGAAAACATTTAAATGAAGAAAATTTTCAACAATCTCATCATAGTCTTTGGCATATACATCTTTGTATTTGATCTCTATCCCATTCAGGTCTAGTGTCAAAACCACTACTCTGATACCACTATGTAACACATCCAACCCCCTAAACCTCATTACGATAGTAGGATGTTCAAAATTCCTCTTCTAAACCACCACTCTAACTCTGATTCTAAGCTAGCAAGTTGATCATGCTCCTCAAGAGTTTTCTAGTGACTGTCTTCATTCCCAATTCTGATCTCTAGACAATAAGTTATTCCCTCTAGAAGTTATTGAGGAGCACTCACATGTAACAAAATCATACCCATGTGGACCTGTGTCACTCATCCAGTTGATGTAGACTTTCTCACTCACAGGACTCAAAGGGAATCAACCCCAAACCTACTACTAAACCCTCAAACATGGGTTGGCGAACTTCCAAGACTATAAGGCTATCAAAAACACCCCTTTCGAGAGATCCCCAAAGGGTTAGCAGCGCATCCTGCTCAAAGTTTCTTTCTGAAAACCACAACCCACAACACCTTCAAATATTCATTCCCACAACACTATTGATCTCTCGCCATCAACCTCCCCATTTCGTATAATCTTCCTAGAATAGCTTTCCCACAAGACTATAAAGATCGCATCATCAGGCCCACTCCATCGGATTTGCGCCATCGGGTTGTCACATGTCCAAAATCCACAATTTTCCCGAAGTTCAAAGTTTGCAAAGATATAGGACTCGATATCATCTTACCCTCCCTTCTATGACACTCTCAAAAGATACACTTCTTGCAACACTATGAAGGAGGCACTTCCTGCAACACTAACGGAGCCTTCAGTTTACGGTGCCTCGCAGATTTCCTAAATTTGATCTCTGATGGACGATTGAGATCTATTCTCGATGCCCGATGAATGATTAATATTGACTCTTGATACTTAGTCGATTTCCCTTGACTCTTTCCATTGATAATGGTGAGTCCCACATGTACCCGACTTCCACATGGCATATACTAATGTGTACCTAATGAAAGGCCTCCACCTCCCGCTCAGTTATTGGCTACGGAAGGAGTGGGTCCCATCCCCTCTTCCTTTACCTCTTCCAATACAACTTGCATGTCTGCTAGATTGGATAGTGGAGAAACATGCATATCAACTATCCAAATCAAGGGAGATTGTGTTTTTAACTGCACGATCCTTTTAACGGAGTCACCTGACCCCAACAAGTCCGACGACTAAGATTTGTTCGGTCTAATGGTCCATATCCATTTTGGGCTTAAATGTGCATGCTAGTTAATCAGATCCCCGCATTCAGACTCACCTCTTTGGAATGTCAAGTTTCACCCTTCAAGGTCTTTTTCGTAATCTGAAACTTGCAAGCCTATCTAGACTTCGCCTTATGGTTGATTCCTTTGGAAAACCCTTCTGAAATGGGTATTTCCAACAATGTTATCCCAAAATATATAATGTTTGAGGTCATCCATGACCAACATGACACATTATTTTCTATCTTAAATGTGCTAGATCAATAACAGGACCCCTCAAACCCCTATGGGCCTTCGGGTCGAAAGTCTAGGTCGGTGATGAATGATTCAGGTTTTCTTTTAGGAATGATCATAAATGACTAGGATTAACCTAAAATCACTTAACTGATTTTTCCTTGATTCCATTAACCCATCTTTGAGAGGTTTGCACAGAGCAATCTCAAGGCTAGTCCTTGCCACTGCCAATTCTTGAGTTATGGAAAAAATAGGATTTTCTCCCGAGCAAATAAACTCTTCACTCAAACCATGCCTCTCTTAGATATTTGGACATGGTATTATATATATATATATATATATATATATATATATATATATATATATTCCAAAGAGAAGATAACAAACATG
>CBVK0103598506.1:0-13181 GCA_900067695.1 Picea abies | reverse complement strand
ATATATAATGAACAGAATCAAATAACTGAACAAAGCTATTGTATGCGTCTATTTACATACATCAAACTTGGAACAAAATCATTATATGTGTTTCAAACTTTAACAGAGTAGAATGAATGTATAGAGCTATTTTATGCGCCTATATATATACATCAAACCTGATCAGAATCATTAGATGCATTTCAAACTTTAACAGAGTAGAATGAACAAACAGAGCTATTTTTGTGCGTCTATATATATATATATCAAACTTGAACCGAGTCATTATATATATATATGTGTGTGTGTGTGTGTGTGTGTGTGTGTGTGTGTGTGTGTTTTAAACTTTAACAGAGTTGAATGAACGAAACAGGGCTAAGTGTCTGCGTATGTTTATATTTCAATAGAGTCAAATATATGTATGTATCAATGCATGAATAGAACGATTATGTGTGTATGAATGTTTAAAATTTAATAGAGTTGAATGAAAAAACAGAATGATTATGGGCGTATGACTGTTTCAAAACTGTAAACAGAATCCATTATACAAACGAGGACAATGAAGCGTATGAGTATGAACCCTAATTATTGGAAGAGATAATCATGCAGGAGAACAGATAGACAACTTGTCACTACATATCTTATTCATGCTATGAGCAGAAAGGAACAAGGCCCTATTTTCTTTTATTTTGCTTTGCATTCTCAAAAATCACAAAGCGATGAAAAACCCTTGCTAAATATTTAACCAATCGAAAACAAACACATACGAACACGCAGAGTTGGAAGTTGTGATACCTCTAGTAACGATTCAGTTGGGGTAAACAGTCCTTTTAATAAAAGAAAACAAGAATTTTCACTTCATGGTTACATATAAACTAGAACTTTGATAAACAAAAACATGTTTAAACCCTCAGTGATCTGATATAGAGAATCAATGCTTGAACATAGGTCCTCTTAACATCCGAAAGAAAAAATATGAACGGAATTCGAGAGCACCTGATCTCAACAAGATGAAGGGGCATATTGTTTGGAACTCGAGTACCTTTGCCAGGTTGAGTAGAGGCTGGAACCCATGCTGTGAAAGGGGCACACCTGCATTCAGCCAACATGATAATACATTAGAAAATTTACAGAGTAAAATCTTGTTCTATAAACTCAAAAAGGAACAATGATGACCGTAGCTGACGAGTTACTTAAATTAGGGATGAAATGCCACATCCTCCTATTTCCATGCTTCATAATCAACCTAGATGGAGGGGGAGAAGAGTCTGGAATATCCTGGTTAGTACGCTCACAACAGTAAGAGCCCCACCATTAATACATAGAAAATCGAATGTCAAATAATTTTCCTTGACAAAATAAAACTAGCAGTGTGAATTCAAACAAGAAATCATTTGATAAAACCCTCAATGAAAAAAGCAAAGAATGCAAGGAACGACATCATATTAATCTTGAAGAATAACCTAACTTCATCGAGGGATACTACTCTGAGTCATCCCAGTTTATAGTTACTGAGTATAGGGTAGACAAAGGATTAAACCAGAGGTAGTCCCATGGGACACATGCACAATAAACCTTAAGTATAGTCCCCAGTAGTAGAGGTTCTGTGACCCATAGATTATAGTAAGAAAACCTTTTATGGTCACTACGAAAAAAAAATAAAAAAAAATCGTGTAGGCTCTATGGGAGCAAGGAATGTCTGTGACCCGCAGTAAAGTATACAAGAAACAATTATTTTTCCTTCCCAACTTCAACCAAAACATTAAACTCTGTTCGAATCCGAAATACGACAGTCCCTTGGAGAAAACTTACTAGAGATTACCGTCGACTGCACCAAGGGTTGCTCACGGAGGCGGTAGATGCTTCCTGTGGAAGTTGCATGATACATAGCCTTCCCTTCAAAGGCACAAGGGAGAAATGAGACCTAAGAGGCACGATTATCACTCTTTATAGCTTGTAACATACAAGAACTTACTCTAGGGAAAGCTGGCATATCCAGATTGGGAAGAGTAGGAGGAAGAGACATCAGGGTTGCGGATTGTAGGACCCTTAATCACCAAGGGTTGCTCACGGAGGCGGTAGATGCTTCCTGTGGAAGTTGCATGATACATAGCCTTCCCTTCAAAGGCACAAGGGAGAAATGAGACCTAAGAGGCACGATTATCACTCTTTATAGCTTGTAACATACAAGAACTTACTCTAGGGAAAGCTGGCATATCCAGATTGGGAAGAGTAGGAGGAAGAGACATCAGGGTTGCGGATTGTAGGACCCTTAATTAATTCCCTGGTAAAGTCTTAAACTCCTCCTGACAGGCACATCCACCACCCTAAATGCAGGAGATATGAAGTAAACCAAACAATAAAACTATGATTGTACAATGAACTAGTTAGATACCAAACCATGAAATTATCGTTTTGTTACTCTGGTCAGTGGAGGAGGGTTAGTTAGATTCAGTTGTGTGGAGAGTGGCGCAGACAGGATCGTGTTCGGTTCATTATGGGAGGGACAACTTGTAACATAACGAAAGTAGGACCATCAAAGGAAACACATGGAAACCTTTCCAAAAACATTTATTAACCACCTTAAAGACCTTACCTATCATGACTTAAAGACTGATGTTGACACAGTTAGGTAGTGCGTGAGCTTTGATAATCCGAGACATAGTTCCATGCGCATAGTCTGATTCTAATAAACACAAAGGGACTAAAATCCCCATCCTTGAGTATAGGTAGGGCATGCACTATAATAAACCTTATAATAAAGTAAGATTTAGACTATACTTGCATTTCAAATTTTGTGTAAGATATTAAGCCAAGGGTGATAAGCTTAAGTCGGGTGTGTTAAGATAGCATTTTATAAGGCCATGCAAGTAAAACAAAGTGTAAGTACGTGGATCATGAGTGGATAAAACGAAATTGAGTAGCAAATATTGTACCACATAAAAAAAAAATTATATGAGAATTTTGAGGTACATTACATATGGTATCAAAGCGAAAGTTACAACACTGGGCCTGAACAGGACCACTGTAGTGCTTAGTATATAATTGTTTTTTTTTCTTCCCAAAAACTAATAAATTGTGTGGTTACAAACATAAAACTTTCTCTGTTTTGGTGAATAAGTATGGTATCTTGAGACAATGCAGAAAAGAGGATGGAAGAAAATCCACAGCAAGGACCTCCTGGAGATACAAGGTAGAATAGTGATGGAAGCTCACCCATAGAAGTATTGGAAACAATGAGGAACCTGATCGTCGAACTACATATCTTTAAAGTCAACAATGAAAACTTGAAGAAGGCACAACAAGAACAACAAGAGATAAACGAAGTCCTGCTGCGTAGTATAGTGACCAAGAAAATCCCAAAAGACAATAATAACGACGAAGAAGTCAGCAAAAGAGCCTCCAAGAAATTAGGGCCAAAAACATAAAAAGGAGACAGTTCGTTTGAAGGAACACTGCCAGCTGAAGATGGAACAAAAACTGATAGAAAAAAGAAAACAAGTAGACCACCTTGAAGGAGAATTTAAAAATATTAAACCCGCTATCTTTAACGGGAAATCCAGGATAGGAGAAGAATTAGAGGCATGCCTATTGGACATCAAAATGTGTTTCCAAATCTACAACTATTCCAGCAACATGAAGGTCAGGATGGCCATCTACAATCTGAAAGGGAAGGCTAGTATTTTGTGGCAAGATCTAAAATTGGCCAAGGGCCTAAAGGAGAAACAGTTTGAATGGTCAGACTTTAAGAAGTATTTCAAGAAGCAATACCTTTCTGAAAATTATTATGAAAGGAAGACAAAGGAATTTTATGAGTTACGACTCAGACAGATGACAATGGAGGACCTTATAAACAAATTTATGGATCTGCTAAGATTTGTACCATACATCCGGGAGGATAAAGTAAAAATTCAACGATTTCTAAGTTGTCTACCATAGTCCTACAAGGACATAATTGAGTTTGACAAAACTATTCCAGCAACATGAAGGTCAGGATGGCCATCTACAATCTGAAAGGGAAGGCTAGTATTTTGTGGCAAGATCTAAAATTGGCCAAGGGCCTAAAGGAGAAACAGTTTGAATGGTCAGACTTTAAGAAGTATTTCAAGAAGCAATACCTTTCTGAAAATTATTATGAAAGGAAGACAAAGGAATTTTATGAGTTACGACTCAGACAGATGACAATGGAGGACCTTATAAACAAATTTATGGATCTGCTAAGATTTGTACCATACATCCGGGAGGATAAAGTAAAAATTCAACGATTTCTAAGTTGTCTACCATAGTCCTACAAGGACATAATTGAGTTTGACAACCCCAATTTCCCCCAATTGCATATGACCATGGGTTGTAACAAAGTGTTATCTCATAGGCTCTTATCCAGAGCTTCAAGACTTCATGGCTCTGGATCTTTGGAACTTCAGGCTTCAAAGGTTTTGTCTACACCACACAACCTTTCCTTTGAATGTGAAACTTGTGAACTCCCAAACCCTCTCTCTCCGAAGATTTACTACTTTAGTCCTCCAGTGCTTTGGGCTTCGAATAAATTCTTAATATAACTCAACAAATCTCCCAAATGTCAAATTTTTGAATAGGTCCTTGTCACTCTAGGTGACATCATCACCCTACGTCACTCAGGCTCTTCAAGACTTCGAGACTTCAAGACTTCAGACGATCTCACACCAGAACACATCAAAATACTCGAACACCAAACTTATGAATTTTCGAATAGTGTTCTCTGGAGCTTCAAAACTTTGGGGCTCTGAGATTCTTCTCCACACTACACCAAAAATCTATCGAACACCGAATATTTGATCATCTATAGCCATGCATCCCAGACAACGGATGGTCTTGATTTACTCAGGATTTCGGGACTTCGAGAGATTTTTTTCTAGGAAACTTAAGAACTCATTCCTCCTAGAGTGCCCAACCTCTAAACTATCATGAGATATAGGGCTCAAACTCACCTATGCTCATATCCAATGGCCCAGATCTACCCCTCACGGAATCCAATAGTTACGAATTATTCCCCCTATGATCTACATCATAGATTCACTCTAGAACTTTTACCTCCTTTTCATACAAGACTTAAAAACTTCCGAGAAATGAATTCTGAATGACTTGAGAGGTTAACCAATGAACTCCTTTTCCATATCCGATGGGTGTGACAGATTCAGTTCTCTCTCGAAAAGATCTTGTCCATTATTCTTCTCACGAATATAGATTTCTCTTCTCCGAGTTTGAAACTTAAAGAAGTCTCATGCACACTCATTGTGCTTCAAATTAAACCCATTCAAGGTTTGAATTGGCCTCAACACATATTAAATGATGAAAATTTCACCACTTTGGTTAATTTCCTTCAATTTTCCATGAATTTAAGAACAAAATTTTTTGAGGATTTTTCTCAATTCCACGCAAGTGAATCACCTCAACCTGATCGACCCATCCAGGATCAGTGTTGGAAACTGGGGCTCTGATACCAATTTGTAACATCCCCATCTACCCACGTCGGGGCATGCTACTCCATAAAACACTCTTACTAAAATCTGATACTATATGGTAGCATCCCCAACTTTAGGTCGTTGGACTATGCAACAATACAATTCTTCATTCCTAATATATATATTTATAAAAATTTAAAACAGACAAATACATTCTGATAATGCATAGATTCATGCAGAATAGTAGCAATCCTATACATACAACATACACAGACAATACTCTTAATTATAAATACATGTAAAAATACACATCATCCAATTCAACACATAATTGATACTTATGTTTTTATAGAATACCACCAACTGCGTGCAGACCTTCCACGATCCTTTCATCCTTAGACCACGTTGCTCATCATTCTCAATGGTGGGTCACCCTCGAGTTGAGAAAAAACTCCACCCAGGTAAAGGGATTCCTAGGCTATGATGAGATAAGAGGAATTTACACAGTCAATAGGAAAGATTTTGGCCAAGAAGCCAACTCACACTAACAACCTACAACCTATTATTCCCCACATGCCTATCCCACCCCGGGAAGTGTGCCCTTTCTCTACTCAATATTCCTTCGGCTACCCTACTTCCCTTTCGGGGCTTTAGCAACAATCCATACAATAATTTTCATAGAACTATAGCTGCAGTTGGGCTCACACTCGAAAATCCCTTCCCAACAACCTCCCTCAACTATAGAGAGTTTCCCACAGGCCTGACAACCTCCTTCTTCAATCCATGAGCCTGACAATCCACCATTTCAAACCCATAGGCCTAACAACCTGCTTCTTTTGTCTAGCTTCTAAGTCAATCAAGTAAGGTGATGGAAGCATCAAATTTCAGTTATAGAATAGGTAAGGGAAACAACCATGTTTAGTCCAAGAACTGCATTGTTAGAAATAACATTTAGGTAAGGAACAATATGGGCTCAAGAAAGGTACAGGTGCACTGTGCCTAACAATATTTTCACGTAATGACTATTGAAGGTGTGTGTGAGCCATGGAGACTTTCGACTCATGGATTCAATGGTATCCCAGGTGAATGTTTCAGTGAATGGAGAAGAATGGTTCTCTTCTTGAATGGATGAGTGTGTGCCTCAATGGGGAATATCCTTGAAAATATGAGGGTAATTGGGGAGAAAATTGACTGACTAAGTGAATGGCTCCATGAGTGGGAAGAATCCCCCACATCAATGGGAAAATTGTCCACATAAATATGCATGCACCCTTCATGACACATGTCTCTCAAGGAGCTCGTTTCTCCACACTTGTAATTCATTCTCTTTTCCATGAGACTTAGGATAAAATAATTATCGTGTGAGCCATGGAGACTTTCGACTCATGGATTCAATGGTATCCCAGGTGAATGTTTCAGTGAATGGAGAAGAATGGTTCTCTTCTTGAATGGATGAGTGTGTGCCTCAATGGGGAATATCCTTGAAAATATGAGGGTAATTGGGGAGAAAATTGACTGACTAAGTGAATGGCTCCATGAGTGGGAAGAATCCCCCACATCAATGGGAAAATTGTCCACATAAATATGCATGCACCCTTCATGACACATGTCTCTCAAGGAGCTCGTTTCTCCACACTTGTAATTCATTCTCTTTTCCATGAGACTTAGGATAAAATAATTATCCTCAACATAGTCTTTAGTAAATAATAATATAATATTCTCTTGGAGTTAAGCCCTCAAGATTGTCCCTTTTTCCTAGTCTCATATCTCTCCCCTTCCATTCCTAGTGGAGTTTAGTCCCCCATACTCTTTTATTGTGGTCGGTCTACACACAATGATGTATTATATTAATTATATGAGTGTTTACATATACAAAAATAGGCTCACTATCCTTTTTTCATATAGGCTCTCTAACCTAATCATCACATAAGCCTCCTGACTTATAATAACCTGGCTCACCAACCTATAAAACATATTCACATTTACAAGTAGGGATCGATCTTGGGTTGTTACAATAGAGTTGACCCCCATGGTAATAATGACTCTACTGGGTCGAGAATCATAAAAAACATGATGTTTCCACATATATGGCTGGCCCAAAACAACATAACCAACATGAATATGGGAAACATCACACACTACCTCATCCTTGAATGGATGGATTCCATAGGACAAGGGACATTGTGGAATGACACATAGATCTTATCCTTGGTGAAGCCACCAGATGTTGTATGGTTGCAGGTGTGGTGTTATTGGCAACCCCAACTATTTGATGAACTCAGCCGAGATGATTTTCTTTTGGTTGTTGCTATCAATAATGAAATGAAACGGGGTCCCCTTCACCCACATCTGGGAATGTAAGATGTGCTCCCCCTCTTGAGTATCTATTGGTTCTTCTAGTTGAATTGTTGCAGTCGTGATAGTAGCAGTGGGGTGTGTGTCAATGATTTTTCTATTTACAATATTTTATAAATCAGATTTCGAATCAGGGTTCGACTCCTTGTCTTTGACCTCAACCACCAATGAATGTTTTGAGCAACATTCATCGGTGTTGTTCCCTAGGATTTTGTGAAAGTTGTACCACTTCCTTGTGTCATTACTCATATTTCCTTTACCCTTATTTTTCTTTGTCTTGGACTGGTTGTTGGGAGGCTATTGGTTAGGGTTGTCTTTACCATGATTTCATTGTTACGGATTTGCAGACATGAACTCCCATTTGTTCTGGTGCCTAAATTTCTGCTCGATTTTGATAGCATATTGATAGGCAACTCCCAATGATGATATGTTTAGTTTTGACCTCAACCACCAATGAATGTTTTGAGCAACATTCATCGGTGTTGTTCCCTAGGATTTTGTGAAAGTTGTACCACTTCCTTGTGTCATTACTCATATTTCCTTTACCCTTATTTTTCTTTGTCTTGGACTGGTTGTTGGGAGGCTATTGGTTAGGGTTGTCTTTACCATGATTTCATTGTTACGGATTTGCAGACATGAACTCCCATTTGTTCTGGTGCCTAAATTTCTGCTCGATTTTGATAGCATATTGATAGGCAACTCCCAATGATGATATGTTTAGTAAATCCATTTCAATTTGGATGTACCTATGCAGAGCCCTGCGGTATTTTAGAACCAGATACTGCTCGAATTCTTTGATACCCAGCTTGGTGCACAAGGTATGGAAATTATTTGTGAACTATGGCACTTTTTGTCTCTTCTCTTGTTGCGGTGTGGTCCATCTCATGTATTGGTTTTCATAGTAATCAACATGGTAGTATTATTCCTTGAATGCATCCAGAAAAAATTCCCAAGTGGGATCAAACCCATATATTCTAGATTCCTCTGTGGAAATTTACTCCCAGTACATTTCCCACCAATGTTTGACATGGGGGAGATCCTTGAGGAGTACGAAGGTGATCTTTTCCCTGTTGGAAAAATTGTGAACAAAGAAATAACCTTCTAGCAAATTTAACCATTTTTCTAAGGCATCCACAACTATTTGACTTTCAAATATGGGAAGATAAAAATTAACTTGTACCTTGAGGGGAGGGGTTCCTCCAAAGTGTCTTCTTGATGAAGATGTAGATGTTTCTATCGGCATGCATTGAAGGACATGGGAAAAATTGTCCATCATTTCATCTCTCTCTCGCACGAGATCTTGCTCAAGAAACAATTTAATAGAATCTTCTTCTCCACCATTTTTCTTTCATGCCAACATAGATGGTGTCTTTGGCATTTGTGAGAGATTGTACTTAAGAGATATAAACTCGAGACCCAACTTTCTATAGTCAAACCCCATTGGGGACATGTACTGAAAAATGATCAAGAAAATCCTTCTCTGATACCAATGATCCGTATTATTTTCATAACGAAATGAAAGCACATATATTATAATGAAATACAAAAATAAAAATAAAAAACAAAGAAATACAACAATATATGATTTCTATTAATGAAATAAATGTAGAGAGACTGTAAAAATATAGAGTGCAAGACTCACTAGAATCGTGGGATATTTATCTCTGAGAAGAGATGCGAGGACTATGGTCATTCGCAAGAAGATGATTACAATGAGGCTCTGAAGGAATTTTTATGATAAACATTAATGCCAAAAATATAGACATCCAAAAATCTAACCCTAGGAGATGAATCGCCAAAAGTCATGTGGGCCCCGTTGAGGTAAGTTAGTACATCAACTTTCTCGTGTCATACGTTTTGCATATGATCTCTGTTTTATGCATGTGATAGCCCATTAGAAAGGTAATTTCATGAAATATACATTATGCCATCAAAATCTAACATCGTCTACAATTTGACTATGGAAAACATAAAAAACACTATTTAGGGCCCCAAAATGGCCCTCAAAGTACAAAAAGATGTACTAACATGAAAAATTACAAAATAATCCAGTTGGAAGAGTTGGTTGATCGTCAATATCCTCCTGGATGTTATGTAGGGATAAAGAACCCACAATTACAAAGAAGTTGTTGGAGTTACTTCACACACACCTAGGATTTATTTTTCCTAAGAGTACATCAACTTTCTCGTGTCATACGTTTTGCATATGATCTCTGTTTTATGCATGTGATAGCCCATTAGAAAGGTAATTTCATGAAATATACATTATGCCATCAAAATCTAACATCGTCTACAATTTGACTATGGAAAACATAAAAAACACTATTTAGGGCCCCAAAATGGCCCTCAAAGTACAAAAAGATGTACTAACATGAAAAATTACAAAATAATCCAGTTGGAAGAGTTGGTTGATCGTCAATATCCTCCTGGATGTTATGTAGGGATAAAGAACCCACAATTACAAAGAAGTTGTTGGAGTTACTTCACACACACCTAGGATTTATTTTTCCTAAGGTTTTTCCTTGTTTATTAGTCATTATTCAGTCTCCTATATTTTAGGAAGAATATTCCTCTAGGGAGAATATTTTCTTCAATTTTCACTTCAGTTTGATCAGTTGAGCGGAGTCTAGATGCTACATTGATATTATCACCATGCAACATTGGTATCATCACCAACTAATGTGCATTTTACTTCAGATCATCACCATACTATCACATTACCCATTATTCCCTGATCTCCTCCTCACTTCACTCTGTTTCAATCAGTTAACTAAAGACTAATAGACTATTTAACTCAGCTAGGAGATAGTTCAGTCCTGTAATTGCTGAGAGACTAGACTAGGTGGCAATTTACTCTCGTAACTGCTGGTGTGTGTCCATATCCCTCTATACCACCACTATCGCACATTCTCTTCTCCTCTAATGCGCATTGGTTGATTTATACAAAGTATATCATGTGTAATTTAACATCCGTTCATCTGGTTAATGAGAATTCTTCCATTCCTTGTCACCTACTTATCTTTTTTTTATTTTCTCTGCAAATGTGTATGTCAATTCCCAAATAGATCTATTCTGTGCAGGTTCAACACATTTACATGGTATCAAATTCAACAGACTACAAGGAAAAATACACACCAAATTATGTTTGCAAGTACTGAAGATTGAAGACAACGGAAAATGGATTTTTCAAAAGAATTCATTCTTACACCATACAATTTCTTTGCATGGAAGGATAAGATGATCATGCATATTCGTGACAAATGATTTTACAGGTTAACCATTAACATAGAGACAAAACCAACATCATCCATAGAAAAATGCACGTATCTAAATAGAATGGATGAAGCATTCAGAACAATTTGCAGTCTCATTTCTCTTGATCTCCTCTTTCACATATCTTCCTCTAAAACCCCCAATGAATTCTAGACCACCATGGAATGGATTTTTGGAAAATAGGATGAGATGAGGGGACACATGTGCAAGGTAAAATTTCTCACATTGTATCAAAAAATCTTTGACAATCTCCAACATTTCTTTACAAAATATAAGGATTTACTGTTGCAACTGAAGGATTGCGTTGTTGATAAATATAAGGAGGAGAAACAAATGGTTCTCACCATTCTCTCCAAATTTTATCCTAAATTCTAAGTGTTTGTATCCACATTCCATTCAGTTAGATTCACTTTTGGAGCCACCTTGAAGATGCCTTCTCTTGAGGAATTTATCAAATCTCTAACAAAAGAGTAGACCAAGCTCATCAACATGGGAAAAATCAAAGGCCCAAAAGCACATGAACTTACTGTGCAATATGGAAGTGGTCATCAATATCAAAAATCTAACGATAAATAAAAAATGAAATATCATGCAAATCCAAAGAAGGAAGGGGACTCAAAACCTTTCAACGATGCCTTTGCATCCAAAGATGGAAAGGGAAGAAAAGGAGAGAAATGCACATACTACCATAAAATATTCCATCCAGAATATGCATGTATGTAGAAACAAATAGATCTAATGACTCAAATACTTCAACAAAACAACCTTGGATATCACATCCCCAAAGGTGATAAGAAGAAGAATCCAGTATATCAGAATCCCAAGAAAGGAAATTCTAGCCATGATTTGATTGCCATCAAAACCTCTCTCGATGCTTGGATCGTAGATTTAGGAGCATCACATCACATGGCTTACAAAAAAGCAATCTATTATTCATTGGATGAATGAAAAGGTCCTTCTAGTCTGACGGGGGACAATTCTCCAGTCGAGGTCACCAATAAAGGAAGGATTGAACTCACCAACGAAATCCTCGAGAATGTGTTGCACGTTCCCAAACATTCTGTCAATATTCTCTCTGTCTATCAGATGACAAATTATGGAACCAGAAATAAACTCATATTCACACCTAATGCAGTGGATATATATGACATGAAAACTAATTCTAGGGTTTCTATTGGTGAGGTAAATCATCAATCTAGGATTTAAACATTTTCTGAATTTATTGAAATAGATTATTCTTTACTACTTTCCCATGTTGAGGAAAGCAGTAGGATATGGCACACAAGGTTTGGGAATTTAAATTTCAGATATATGAAACAAGTTAGTAAGCAAGGATTGGTTGATGTTATACCATACATCCATTTCTCCAAAGGAATATTTGAGGGTTGTGTTCTTGGAAAACACCCTCAAGAGAAATTCGACAAAGGAAAGACTCAAAGAGCTTCATATCCTTTAGATATGATCCATAGTGATCTCATGGGCCCCTTTCTGCATCCATCAATCAAAAAATAAAGGTATGTGCTAATTTATGTTGATGGTTTCTCATGCTTCATATGGATTTTCTTTCACAGGAAAAAATCAGAGGTCTTTCAACACCTGAAATGTTTCAAAGCCCTTGTTAAGACATAGTCAAGAAATAAAATCAAATTCCTTCGATCTGATAATGGGGGAGAATATGTCAACCATGAGATCCATAATATTTGTTATGAGGTAGGGATTCAGTTGCAGCAAACAATTCCCTATACTCCACAGCAAATCGAAGGTGTTGAGCCGAAAAGCAAATCTCTAAAGGAGATGGCATCTTGCATGCGACATGCAAAGTCACTTCCAGAAATATTATGGGTCAAAGAACTTAATTGTGCAAACTACATCCAAAAAAGATCTCCCCATAGATCTGTCAAGGATAAGACCCCCTATGAGGCTTGGAAAGGCCTCAAACCCAAAATCAACCACTTTCTTATTTTCGGTTCACGTGCATGGGCCCAGATTCTGTCTAAAAAGGGGAAGGTACTAGATCCATAGAGAAGAGAGTGTATTTTTGTTGGATACCCAAACTGTGTGAATGGATACAAACTCATTTATATTTCCTTGGACCGACTCATCATTGAGAGTAGTGTCCAATTCGAGGAAAGT
>CBVK0103598467.1:0-10766 GCA_900067695.1 Picea abies | reverse complement strand
CATACCATGATACCTCGGACCAATTACCTCATGGAGCAAGAGTCCTCTCCGATGCAAGCCTAGGCCGGTAGTGATGGAGGCTGGTACTACTGACAGGACAAAGCTGGCTGAGAAGAAGAAAGATGGGCCCTCCAGGGCCATGCTCAAGTCGCTCCTTCTCTCGGTACTCCATGTCTAGGACCATGTGGGCCTCGAGACATGATCTCCTAGTTATCCCTAGATATCGGGGATAACAGAGCCTTTTACTAGCATGAGAGGATTGAACAGGTGAATGCAAGGGGAAATTTGACCATTAGGATTTACAGATGGTGGAGGAGGTAATGAGAAATTGGGCTAGCCATGATGGTGAGAGACAGACGGATTGAAAATCTCTTGCCATCCATCATTTGCAGGAACTTCTGGTTGCAAGGACACATGAGAAGGCACAGGAATACCAGGGATGTTTTGAGGCTGAAAGGGGGGTCTCTATTGTCGAGATTGTACTATTCCTTGCTCAATATAGTTGAAGAACCCAGCTTGGAACAACCGGTTTAGTTCATGGGGTTAGCATCAAAATGAATGAAGAATCTAGGCCTTCTAGGCCCTATGTTCGAGTTACCTCTTCTTCTATTATTTCTGCCATGGCTGTCCCTGCTGAAGAAACTCATCCTCTATGCAGTAATTCATCAGTAACTAGCCCTTAACGGACCATACATGACATTCTGGTTGCATGAAACAATTGTTGGCTCAGGAATTGACACAAGACCCATGCAAATCCATCCATAAGAAATCATTTAATAATTTCCAAGTGAGCAGGGGGTGGATAGGGTCATGGGACATCTGGAGGGAGTGTAATGAGCGAAAAAGTGATATAATGAGAGGGGAAAAATACACGAGTACTACTCAACAATAAATAAAATAATTTAACTGTGCAATCAAATACCAAAAATATCAGTTACCAACCATTATTGTGTCATATCCTTTGCCACTGTTATACAGAGTTTTTTAATTTATTTTATAGAATAGGGATTGTTAAAATGAAATTGGGATTATGAAGGGGATATTATGAGCGAAAAAGTGGTAGCATGACAAGGATGTAATATGGATAATGTTCATATAAAAATAAACCAAATCAAACAATTAAACATAACTTTGTTCAGACCACCATAATTCAATCAGCATTCACTTTCAAAACCACCATTTAAACTGTCACTTATTTCTATAGATCGCTTGTTGGCTTCCAAAAACTTAATTCATATTCCCAGGAATACTCAATTACAATAGTCTTTGCATCTATATAAATTTAATATAACAGTCATGACAATAGTATTTCCATTTATATGATAGCACAACAACCTTTTGAGCCACAGTCATTCATATTCCAATGCACAAATTACACACAACAAAGAATATACATTCCTCTTCTTTAAAAATCCAACAGTCTAGAATATTCACAGAAGAACCAAAGGAAAACACCAAGACACAGTCCAAGAAGCTTAATAAAAACACAGACCTCAACCAATTATGAGCCAAAAATTGATTCATAACACAGAGGAACCATCATGGATGGAAAAATAAGGAACCATACCTGGAAAATCTTGCTCGAGGGAGAGAATTAGATTATATCTTCCTTCACAACCCAAAATCATGGAGCATCAACAACCACCAAAGCCAAAAAACCAAATGCAAGTATGGCTAGGGTGATGGGCCTCGAGGGTTGTTTGAGTGACGTGCAATAAATGCACGTCGCTTCCTTTCACAGCCTCATTCAATTCAACATACAATCCATCCAACTCACCATTAAATCAACCATATATTTCATTGCTATATCCCATTGCATAGTGCACCATCCAAAGTATTGTCAACCCTTCTTTTTTTTTTTTTTTAAATAACCATATGCTATAACATTACCCCATACGCATCATATATCTTTTAACAAAGTGCATATCTATAGAAGCAAGGTTGTATGCACCCTTCGTTGTCACAATAATACATAGCATTTGAGTTTGTATATTGTTCTTTTGTTTAAAAGAGCTCTCATATCATCCCTTTGTATAAAATCATATGTAAAATAATTAATCCATGTTTAATGCAATGTCAAAACAGAACCTGTAATAATCTTGTTATCCATTGGACCACCATAATTTGTGAGTTATCATCAAAACCATGTAGCCATGCAATAATCAACCAATCATATTATGTCGTCATAAGGACTAAAATCATGACTTGAATCATCAAGTGTAGAAGATTGTGTTGGCATCATCTTAATAGCAAACAAAATATATAAGTGCAGCATATCTATCATGGCGCCACTAGTCTACAAGGGGGTCCCACCTACTAGTTTATTATTATTATTATAAATAAATAATAGAGCTTGGCAATCATTTGTGAGCAGTATTCATCGTTGTGTTTTTATACGTCAACACTTAGTTGATTACTAACCATATTAAATTCATTTAAATGATTTACAATAGACCCACCTTCTGACATATTCATATTAAATAATCTCTTCATTAGAAATACCTTATTGGATGCTGAGGGTTTTTCATACAGTTTAGCCAATGCATCCATCATCTCCTTCGTTGTCTTTTCTTTCGAAATATTGAAAGTCGTCGACGTTTCCAAGCTCAGTCGTATCATTCCTAGTGCCTTTCTGTCAAGAAACTCCCATTCTTCGTCCTTCATGGCGGTCGATTTCTTTGTTGTTCCACCCAATGGTAGCAATAGATCCTTTTGATATAAATAATCTTCCATATTCATCTTCCATAAATGGTAGTTTTGGCTGTTAAATTTCTCGACCCTAAACTTTACATCTTCTTCCATTACTCCCACTCGAACTAGGAACCCTCTTTTCCCGTGAGTTACCTTTTGGTCTGATACCAGTTGTTAGAAAAACAGGATCGTGGAGCAATAAAATAAAACAATTACGGAAATAAAATACAGAATATACACAATACAATAGAGACACAGATATACGTGGTTCACCCAGTGTGGGCTACGTCCACTAGAGAAATTGTCAGGTCCTTCCTTTATTATTATCCAGCAAATGAACGGATACAACCTACATCACACCCGTTGTAACTTCCTCTTCTTTCTCTCATAGTCTCCTAACTCAGAATACAATATTCGCAATGTACATAGCCATAATACATTTCCCTCATAAAAGAGTCGCAATACATTTCCCTCATAAAAGAACCGCAATATATTTCGCTCATAAAATATGGTTGTCTTCTAGGGAAAAAAACCCTAACATAACTTCTACTGTCAAATCTACAACCTTATAATGAACGATCTAGATTTACTATGAAATTACAATATACATTTACAAGGCAATTTTTCCTTCAGGATCTCGCTTGCCCTCGGACCCCCCAGTCGGGGGGATAGCCCCCCCGGACCCCGCAGGGGGGGTAACCCTCCCTGCACTCCCCTACATGGAGGAGTGTACATTCTTCTGGGGTGTAAATTCTTCATGGGGTATAAACATGGCTAAAAACAAAGACCTTTGAATCAGGAAGATAATCAGGCTCCACAACCAACACCTTTTTTAAGAGTACAAAAATTCTTTTTATATTTTTTTCCTATGAATATTGGCCTTCATATCCTACTTGGCCATTCAATTTTACAAACTTTTGTCTTCATCATAAATAGGATGACGAGGATATATTTACAATAAAAATATTCAAAATTACAAATATCCTACATTCACATGTACTTGAAACCAATGTTTTTTCTTCTATTTCTTACTAGCCTAACAATTATTTTGGGCATTAGTTTGTCTCATGCATTACATTCGGTGACTTGCATGTTATAGGTCTCATCTTCTCTTTGCCTTAGAAATTGTGCATTCTTAGAAACCTTTTTCTATGTGTAGTCTTCTTGGATGGAGGTCGCCTAGTCTTTGTTCCCTTTGTTGATTGTACAATATCACCTTGGATGTCCTCCTTCCAACTTGCATATGTGTATTGACCCTGCCATGGTTCAAATATGTAATTTAGATTCCTCCATTTAATCTTGATGCCCTCATACAAGTAGTGAAATCCACAAATAAGAAGCATATATGCAAGGGATTTGAGGCTTTTTTAATCAAGGCATCTTCTATCCAGTGGTGTCCTCTTTTCCTCTTGCCAAAATTATGCAAAATAACACAAGAAAAAACTCATTAGATCTCCCTTGTGGAAGCTTTGAAACTTATAAAATGATGGGTCTCCTTATTCCATTGGTAACATGAGTTTTCAAGAATGGTAATACAAGCCTTGGTGAGGGATTTAAAATGTGCACAATATTATATATTGAAGCATGGAGATATATGTTTTTGTGAGAGATTGAATATGTGCAATACAAATTGAGTTTATCCAAATTGTGTGAGCCTTTAAATTGGAAACAAGTATGTGTCACTTGATCTCTTCTTAGCAAACATAAAGAGCAATGGATTAAATGATGGTTTCCACATAATGAGACTCCTTCTCATTCTATTTCACTACATATTTGCACAAAAAAATATGTATACACAAAATGTGAGTGTTTAATTATTTCATGAATTAGCCCTCAAAAGAAAACTAATAAGTATTTATGCATTAAATCAAGACTTCCTACAAGGCAATGTTACCAAGCTTCAAATGGGAAGCTCTTCAAGAATGTTGCTACCATGCATAAGAGTTCCTATATACTTTGCAAGATAACCATTAATTCATACAACTCTCCATAACCATTTCATCCACACATGGATTGATGGTGAGGGTAAAGTGTAATCCACTCCATTTGAATGTTTGTAGTTTCATATTTTTCTTTCCAACTTTTTGAATAAAATCATTTAAACAAAAACAAAAACATAAATTGAATGTCATTCATCTTATATGTCCTTTGATCCATCTTCTACTTGGAAACTTCATGACTAAAAATAATAAAACACAAGAAGCAAGATTCAAATGTTATTCCTCTGAGTTCATCACAAAAAATCTACTATATGAATGCAAGAGTTAAATCAACAATCTAAGGAAAAGGGTTTTTAACCCTTAATATCTAGGGGTAACTAGAGAAGATTTTTTCTCCTATGATCAATATCATAGACAATAATTTCATAGACGAGATCCATGGTTCTCCATAGATAGTTGATTGATGACGCTTCCCACATTTTTCTCAAATCACTCTCATTTGATGACTATTGTGATTGGCATACATGAGGTACCTTTTTTCATTACTTCATATTAAGTGTTAATGCCTTATGTATTTGACATGAAAGTAGTGACCATAGGTTGAGTCATATAATAGAACATGATGCTCTAAATTTGTGCCTTTTAACTTGTTTCACCTTGGTGGTCATCATCATCTCCTAGATAAGTGTTGTCACTCTTGGGTAGAGTTGTACTATTGGGTGGATTTGAGAGGGATAGCATGCCCATATCCCAATCTATACATAACATTATCCATATTGCCCAAATTTTTTTGTCCCTCTTTTGGGTCAATTGTCATATGTCACACATATAGGTTCATGCTTCATAATCCCATGATAAGAAGGAGCTAGAATGCTTGAGGTTGGTGCAACTTAATAAAAAAAATAAGAAGAGAAAAACCAAGATGAGAATATCAAAATGCAAAGAAAACAAAAAGAAAAGAAATATTAAAAACCAAAGGAAACAAATCATAACCAATTCCCCCTTGCTATGAGGCTATCACCTCAATTCCTATGCAATGAATGCATATCTAAAAATTACTAAATGGCATAAAACAAAATTCAAAAGCCATAAAAGGTTAAATGAATAAAGAAAAAGGAAAAAGGGGGTTTGGAAAGACATGGTGTCGAGGAAAGGAAAACTCAATGCATAAGCAGTCACTCATTACAAAGGCTCTCATGTGGATGAATATCTTACATAACCTCACATGACTATGCAATACGACTCATGAAGTTTACCCCCAAACATACTATCTATCATTACACGTGCTCCTTGATGGGTTTCTTGGGTACTCGCACATGTAATAGGGGCTAATGATGACCCTCCAATACCTCAACTTGGAAAATTGTATGAATTCTATGAGTTATTGTGAAGTTTGAATATGATGCTTAATGTGATCTACCTAATGTCATTTAAATTTGACATTACTCACTTTCTATGTTGCATTGGATTTGTGGACATGCCCCTGGATTGATGGCTACAATGGGTCACTTGAGCCCCTCTTTAGATGATTTACTTTGTATAGGTATGACATGGATATGAGCCTTGGTACTTTGGGTGACATTGAGGAGGCCATATTGTACACTTGATGGTGGTCATCCCACTTCTTTTTTAGGTCATTTTTCTTCTTTGAGGACATCACACCTTTTGAGATGACCTAACACCTTTGGAGAGGGCATGACACCTTTTTTGAGGATACGTTTCACCTTTTGGGGATGACTTTACACTTGGAGGATGAAACGTTGCACCCTTGTGAGATCGGAAGAGTGACTTTACACTTGGAGGATGAAACGTTGCACCCTTTGGAGGGAATGTTTCACTTTAGAGCCCCATTGTTCACCAAGACTTATTAGAGTAAAGGGGAATCAACCTCATGGGATCAAATATCCCCTACATTTTTATAGAGGTGGTGCTCATCTTTCTCACTGAGATTATAAATTCATTTTTTCTAGAAGCAATAGATTTATCCATTCATAACATCAATGCCTAATAGTGGAGCAGGTGGTAAGCCAAACACAGAATAATGATTTAAATTAAAATATATAGAATAACTTCATCCATTCCATCAGGTCCATTCATAAAGTAAGAGGGAAATAATTTGAAGCAAGACACATAAGACAGAAAGTAAAGTGAAGGTCCAAAACATAGGGCTTTAAATGATTTCAAACAATTAATTTCATAAATATGTAAAGGAGGCACATAATCAAGATCTCATGCTTTAATGAAAGTCAGAAGCCACAAAAGTTATGAGCTCCAGAAATAGATTTCAGTGAAAATTCTTAAAAGAATATTACAAGTTGATTGTTCAAGATCAAATAAAATGTATGCAAAAACAACACTACATAATATACGTGATACTTAAATGATAAAATAAAAATTTTTCATCCTATTCGACTGGGAAAAGGTTCATGTGGACCATATATATGATAGCAGAGGTAACCTAGAAGAAGAAAAGAAACAATCAGGGATCAACTTTGCAGGAAAGCAATAGACAAATAAAGATGGATGATCACAAATTAGTATGAAAGAAAGGAAAATGCTTCTAATAAAAATGTACTCACAAAAAATGAAAGTGGAATGTGATGGATGGATCTCTCTCTCTTTTTCTCCTTTGGAAAATATCCAAATATGTAGCCTAAACTCAACCCTAACTAGTGTAACCGCTTCTTGGAAGTTATGGAGAATTGGTTATGCATTCAACACATCTTTGAGCCAATTTTCAATATAATTATTTAACAATGAAACGATTATGTCTTGTTTAACCTAAAGTGAAAACAACTCATCCTATATAGCTTTGCATTTGGAGCATGATTCTTGTACTGAGGTCATATTGTCTTCATTATCATTAATGAATCTAACCAACCATCATTTGAACTCTTCTTCTGGGAAGTTAGTGAGGTTATCAAAATCACTACCAGTGGTGGGCCTTCAAGTTCTTTGACTATGTCAAGGGACTTTAGGAATAAATCACTTCTTTTTCCTTCCAAGTTTTTACAAGTAGCAATTAGTTCCTGAAGGATATTTGTCCTTACAAGCCAAACAACTCTTATATATTTTATTCTGATCTTGGAAGGTAGATCATGTTTATTCCTTATGAGCTCATTCATATCCAATATTCCTGATATAAATGTACTTACATCATTTTTATAAAAATAATCATCATTTTTCAAGTCATGTTGAAGATAATCCCTAAGAGAAGAAATTATGTGTGTTGATTTACTTAAATTTGTACTAACCTCCCATGCTTCCAAAATTGTGTTTAGTCGTTTACTTATGTTCTCTGCAACATATATTCTGATGCCAATTGACAGCCTAGCAACCTTCTTAACTTTAGAACATGTCCTAGGTGTTCCTTCAGGGATTGGTTATGGGACAACAAAAACAAGGGTTCAACAAATAATGGTCTCGGGCTCAAAGCGTCTTCCAACTCGCTTATCCTCTTCTTCAGTCTAACTTTTTCCAATTCTTGATCTGTAATTGAATGGGAAAGGATATCACCAGTGGTCAAGTGTAATTTGAGAATTACAGAGGGTCCTACTCCTATAGCGTCAACCTTTGAATTCCATTTTTTAGTGGTTTTCTTGCTCTTCATATTAATTTTCTCTATCTGTAACCATTTGGATTCTTTATTAAATCTGGTGTGATGCAATGTCCTCTTCATGTTAATTTTCTCTATCCGTAACCATTTGGATTGTTTATTAAATCTGGTGTGATGCAATGTCAAGGATTTATCTTCAAAAATAGTTGGTCCCTCATGGGCCAACTCCTCTTTGATCTGTTGGATTTAAACGATTTGAATTATTTCCCATGTAGGCACTTCATTGATGTTGTCAACATCTATTTCTACTATATCATTTTTTGGTTTTTAGAGTTTCGAGCACTCTTATTACTAGTTCTCCTTTTTCCTTTATAGGTGTAATAATATGTTCTTTCTACATTTGTAGATGAGGGGGATCACCACCATCACCTCCTCCCGCGCATTATACGTTATTCTCTCTTTATTTTACATTAGGCTCATGGCTCTTTTGAGTAGAAGAAGAACTCCTATGGGGGAGGGGACTAGAACCAGCATTAGTACATATTGTAGTTTTACCCCTTTGTTTATGCTTAGCTTGTTGTACCTATCTTTTCAATTTAGTCTTCTTTGTGTGTGTGTTTTAACGAATTTGCATGACTAAGTCATCACTGTAAAAAACAATTTCTTTATTGGAGATGGCTTTGTTAGTGTTGGGGTTATTGTCATTAGCACCTTTTGTGACTTCTCATGTTCTTACAAAGGAAGTACCATAACCAATTGAAAACAAGTGGGCTGAAAAAATTCCCTTTGGGTCAAAATCTTTGAAGTATTTGGCCTCTTTTAGGTGAAAGGGGTACAACAATTCGGCCATTTCAACTAAATGGGCTCGACTTTTGATTGAAATATCAATAACTTGAAAAAGCAAAGATATAAATTGATGCTTCCTTTTCTTATTGAAGAAGAAATACCAAGATTTGTTTTGTCTACAAACCTCGGCTAGAAAATATCTGTCACAAACAAAATGGGGAAGACGCAAAGTTTTTCCTTCAAATCCAAACAATTTGATATGAGTGGACTCTTCAACATACATATGAATTCCTTTTCCATCAAGAAAATTCAACACTGACTATGTGAGTCTCATTCGCTATGTTCTAATAAGCATATATCTAAATTCCCATACAAATTCATCTTGCACTTGACAGAAATGAAATGGTGAATTATGTCTCCATAGTACAGGATACCAGAACTGAACTGGGTCATTATCAATACTAGTATTACCCCTTGGGGGAAATCCTTCGAACACATTGCAATAAACCAGAGAAAAAACCAAATACGAGGTCATAAAGAACCTCTTTCTCTTCATAAAATTAGAAAGTTGATAGGAAATTTCATTTGAAATAATTTCGGCATAGTAGAAGACTACTCTCATCCGAATGGAGAAGTGTAGTACATACAAAACATACCTTGGAATATAAGATGTAGTATCTTATCCAACAAGCCATGAGAAGAACCAAGCAAAATCTCAGTAGGGATCAGACAACATCCATATGTCAATATGTATTATGTCGGTTGGCATGACAAAGGATGGTTTCAGGAAATCCTTTAGCAAGTTTACTCCACCACCTTGTGAGCCAAGAAAATAATCTACGTCTAAAATATAGAGTATTTTGTTTGGAGTTAGCAGTCACAGTATTTTCTGAATATAGTAGGAGTTAACAAAATGGGACTCCTTTTGTCTGCCACATCTCGAATCATTCTATGCTTAGTATCGAACCTGCTTGCACACTAGGAGACGAGCTGTATGAAATCAAATACCTCTGGCATGCAACCCCCCTTAGCTAAGTTGGTTGTCCAAATTTTGTTGGCTAGTTTTTCTCTGGGGTGAGACTAGAATACCACTGATAATCCATAGACCAGTGAAAGTCTTTATCCTTGCAGGCTCGGGAATTGATAGTATATTTGCAGAGAGGCTCTTTCTTCTTTCTAGTTGCCATCTTTTCCCCCCTTTTAATAGACTTTGATATATGTGAAGATTATAGATATAAATTACAGACCTTTAACTAATAGGTAGAAAAGAACATTAATAGTCCTTAATGAAACATCCCTTTGATATGTAAACTTTCCTCCAAAATGCATGCAAATTATTGATAGTAATTATCATTCGTAAGAAGATGATCTATGGGAAAATGTGAAATTTAATCCTCATTTAATTCTAACAACCATCTTTATCTCGTGGATTGGGACATCATAAATGTGTCATAAATCACCTTCAAATGGAAACCATGGAAGGATGCATAGTGGGAAAAGTGATAAGTATGGGACATTCAATGTAGAAGAATGTGAAGCGGCAAGTCTTGTGAAATGCTAAGTCTTGTGGAAGCGAGAGCTATACAAAGAGAGATCACGCAGAGAAAAAGGTTGTTGCAGAAAAAGTTGATGTGGAGAAATGATTTTGTGATGAGTTCTTTGCATGGGACACAACTCAAAATAAATTAAGTATCAGGCCAATCCAGAATACTATAAAAATGGTGTGGGGTCCTTATGCGAAGTGCATAGAATAGACTCAATGTGAGATGTAGAGAATAGACTCATTGTGGGTT
>CBVK0103598464.1:0-10066 GCA_900067695.1 Picea abies | reverse complement strand
TCGAATCTGACGTGCCCACACACACACATGAAAAGAATATAACACATACCTAACACCTATGAGGTACATGGTTTTCCTTTTGGGTGTAAATCACTAACCTCAAACCTTTGTAAAGCCCAATTTTTGGGTTCATAGGTTTCCTAGCCTCTCAACCCATCGATTTTCCCTTTCTTAGGTAAATCATTTGAAAATAGGAAGTGAAAATAAGAGAACTTCTCGAAGCCTATGAAAACTGAAATATCCATTCCTCTTAGCAAATTACATCTCTTATCATCCAAATCATTGAGTTTTCATGGCTATTCAGCGATTTCACAACTTCTTTGGATCGTAAGTAGGCATAGGAAGTCATCAAAGATTCATCATCTTCATATCTCTTTACATAGTTGAAAACTAATTGCTAAATCCTTAGACATATCACACTTTTTCTTATGCAAACTTGGGATCAACAAAAAAATCAAATGAGTTTGAATGAGTAATTAAAATTAATTAAAATGAGTGCCCATGGAATCCCTTGATTTTTTTGCTTAATAATACCATAAATTATTTGTGTGACCTCGGATTTTCAAACTGCTTGTTGCTAAGCATAAATGACATGAATATATTTATATTGAGTGGTTAGAATTCCTATTCTGAGTTTTATTTGATGGGTTTCATAATATAGGAAAACAAAATTACCTCTTTTATGAATTATATTTTAATTCATGTTTTAATACTTGTGACCTTAGAATCGAATTATATTGATTGCATTGATTTTGTAGGCCCACAAAACATCTAGTTAAACCCTTTTGGCATTTAAAATATCATTTTGACAGACACCCAAAAATATGCATGAAAGTCCTCAGAGGTTGAAGTATCAATATCATTCGGGGTTTTGCTTTGTCGAAATCAAAGTTCCTTTGCTTTTTATCATCCCTACTATATGGTATTTATCTATGTCACTAATTTTACTGAGATATTTACTCATGAATCTTATTTTAAACTATAAGGAGGCCTCTAGGCTCCAAAAGTACCTATGGGGAAAACTTGGTGAAAATTGTCGCTTTGACTCGAAACACAACCAAGAGACTTCTAATGGAGAAGAATAGGTGTGATAAACTTGGACAAGTCTAGAAATTTACTCTTGGAAATGGTATCATCCAATTCCTTCATTTTTCCACTTTTTACACCATTATTTCCATGCTTGTCATCACATTTTTTGTGCTAATGTCATGAAGCTTGTGACACAACTTTTTGGGATAAATGGTTATGATATTTCTTCATTAGATGTAACCTAATGTCACTACCATATGCTCCAATACCTTTCTTGTCATAGCCTTGTGCCATTCACATGTGTATATGATGTGGCACATTCTTGTTAATCAAATTCATGGCCTCTTATGCCATTTCTAGATATATCTAGAAGAAATAAGTGCTAGAAACTTCCAATCAATAAACAATGGAGGAAGTTTTAGAATTATTTAGAAACATTAGTTGGGGAATTAACTCCAATTCTATCTCTTTAGCCTATAAATAGTGTCCCAATGTACATGCTTTGATGATCAATGGAATGATACGAGTTTTAATCAATACTTGGCTTCTCTTGTTTATTGATTCACTGGTAATTTTCCAATTTTTCATTTTAATTATTTCCATAATTGGTGGAGTTGCCCACCTCTATTATTTTGGTTTCTTAGGTATTTGTTTCGAGACTCATCACAAACCATTTCAAACAACAAGAAAGACATGAATAGCTTACACAAGGAAAAAAAACATAAATGGGTATCCAACTTGGGATTAGTTGATTCTAATTTTAATTTTTATCACTTCATGAATTGGCCATATGTGATGGGTTGATTCTACTTAAAGTTTTGATCACTTCATGAATCAATCATATGTTATCGTTGCAAGTGAAGCGAGAGCCTTCTCTAAACTTCAATATTCCAAGATCTCCAATAAGTATTTGACAAATTAAGATTTCATCACTTGTAACTCTCATTCTCCTCTTTCCAAACTCACATAACATGTTGTGTACAAAAGTGATGAAGCATGGAGATCTTCCTCATGTTTTAAAGTTGTATAATGTTTTAATGCTCTCCCTATTTTGTTATTGAAAAAGTTCACGTTTTGTTAATGAAAAAGTAAAATATTTTGTTAATGAAAAAGTAAAATGTGATTTCATAGTTTACAAAGTGTTAAGATATTTAAAGGTTATTTAAAAAAGGAAAAAGTGAGAGATTTTATGTGCTAAGAGAAATTTACCCATTGATAAGTATTATAAAGTATTTTTAAGGTAAATGTGTTCTTGAGAATTCCTATTATTGTAAGGGATTATTGTTATGGTTAATATCTTTATTATAAAAAGGTTATTGATCGTCGAGATATTTTTAGGGGATTGTATTAGATTTTTTAGGGTTTTTTTTTTTTTTACAATTTCATAATCCCTTAGGAGGCTTGTTTCCAATCAATCAAAATGCCACTTAAAAAGGATCTTCCATCTCACTTAGGTATCGATGGCATGGTTAATGCAAATTCACTGAATATATATGAATATTCCTCTTTAGAAACAAGTCTTTAAAATATAGAAGATGTTTTGCCAAAGTTGCAACATCATTTATAAGAAGATATAATGTTTGATGGTCAAGCTCACCACACTAAGACTTCTTCATTGCTGTCATATCTGGTTGTCAAGGAAGGACAATTTCCACATCGGGCCAGTTGAATCTCAGAAACACAACTCCAACAAAAGTTTCCAGAGCTATAGAAATCATTGTAGTCCATCATTTTATCCCTGGGGAGAATGACGAGTATTGATATAATAATTGTATACTTTCTAGGTATATTTAAAAGAAAAAAAACACTAGAAACTTCTAGTAGATAGAAGTAGAGGAACTTTTAGAATTATTTAGAAAGTTATAAAAGTTAGTTGGAGAATTAGCTCCAACTCCATCTCTTTTGGCCTATAAATAGAGGCCCAATGTACATGCTTTGATCATCAATGGAAAAATATGTATTTTTATCAATACTTTGTTTCTCTCATTTATTAATTCACTAGTAATTATCTAGTTCTGCATTTTATTTATTTTCATAGTTGGTGGTAATTTTCTACATTTGTTATTATGGATTTTTAGGTATTTTCCCCAGGCCTCATTAAAATTAAAATAGACATGCAAGATTTTCTATTACGCAATCTCACCTAGGGGTAACTAGAGGATATCATTCTTCATGATCCACATTGTATAAAGTGGTCCCAAAGATGATGACCAAAATTCTCCATATACAATAGCCCCTTAGATGGCTCTTACTCATCATTTATCATCTCATTCACTTGATCAACATACTCATCTGATGATGGTGGTCTAGCACACATGAGGTATATTATCCATTGTTTCATACAAAGTGTTTACATGTAATGTATTGGGATTTTAGGTAAGGATCATGGGTTGAAATTAGATAATTAATGATGATGCTTGGAAGTTATGCTATTTTCCTTGTTTCACCTTGGTGGCCTTGATCTATAATCTATTCAAGTGTTGTCACTCTTGGGGAAAATGGGTACTACTGGGAGGCCTTGATAGGGGCAACGTACCCATTCCCTTCCATACTTAACACTTTCCATCTAGTTTACGTTCTTTATCCTATATTTTGGGATTGGCTATTACATGTATCCAAAAAGGTATGTAGTTAATACTCCTATGAGAAGAAGGAGCTTGAATGACTGAGGTTGATGCAACTGTAAAAAAAAAATAGAAAGAGCATGTAATAAATCCAAAATGCAAAAGAAAAATAAAGGGATATGAATGATAAATCAAGATCCAAGTAAGCTTGACCTCTACCCCCTCACTATGAGGCCATCACCCCAATTCCTAATGCAATGAATGCATATCTAAAGAAAGGACTTAATTGAATTATCATGACCCATGATGCAATAACATGAATAAACCTAAAAAGGGGCTTGCAAAGCAAATCAATTAATATCAAAAGGCAAGATAATGGGTGGAAAGTAACAATTTCGAGGAAAGGGTAACTCGATGCATGAAGTGCTCCCTCTACAAAGGTGCTCATGGATGTGAGCATCACACATGTCCTTACATGTCAATGACACCATGACCATGAAGTAAACCCCAGATCATATCATTCACTCACACTTACACCTTGATAGGTTTCTTGGGAAATACTTCTCTACTTGGGTACTGGCACACCTAATAGGGTTCTATGATGGTCCTCCCATACTTAAACTTGGCAAATTGCATAAATTCATAATCTAGTGTGAAGTTTGAAGAAGATACCTAATGTGATCTACTTATCTGGATTTTACATCAAAATGTGACTCACTTTTTGTGTTATAATGACTCTTGTATCCATGATGGTTGGTCTCACTTAATTCTTTGAGCCCATGCATGATGATGTATACTTGGACATGGTCCTTTGGAGGACATTGATTATTCTTCTCCCACACTTCATGGAGGATGTTACACACCACTTGGAGGACGTTGGAGCCTTGAGGATGAGTGTTGGAGCCTTGATTATGAGAATCGGACCATATGATGACTTGGAACACCTCTTGACACCCTCCATCACACCTTGGACCATGGGCATTGCACCTTGGATCTAGGATATTGCATACATGAGATTAACATGTCACTTAGATCCCTTTGATGATGTTTCACCCCTTGAGGATGTTGAGGCTTGGATTGATGAGATGGCACTTGATGATGATAGTTCACCCCTTTGGATAGGCCATGGAGTCCTTTTCCTTAATGATGTCATGGTTTTCATGGAGGACGTTTCACATGTGATGGGATACTAGACTTGAGGATGATGTGACACTTGCTTGAGCCGACCTAGTTCATTTGATGATGAGTTGGAACCTGTTGATGAGGATGCATGACCTTTTTTTATGAGGATACATGACCTTTTGATGTTGCATTACACCTTTTAGAAAGATACATGACCTTTGGAGAATTTACACCCCATTTTGGAGATGAAGTCACTTTTATGGGCCCTCTACACTCACACGTGTGGCATTTTTGGGGGGCGTTTTCATGTTTTATCATTTTATATTTGTTCTAGAGGCATTTTTGGGGGTCAACCTTAGACCTATCCACCTTGTATCATGGATTTATTATGTTTTAGGGGATTTCAGAAGGATATTGGGTCATTGAGGGTAAATAGCTTGGTTTCCTCATATAAATAGAGGAAGTGCTCCCTCGTTTGTACACATTGCTATTTGTGGAGGATTACAACTACTTGTTTACTTCTGTCTTTTCTCTTTTTCTATGGATGAATGACTTATGTGACTTCTTATAAAGATGAGGTATGGATGCTTTCTCAAGTTTGATGGATGATTCATGGTTAGGGTTTCATGTATAAGCATTGATTTACCTAGTAAGTGTTATTTATAAGTCTTTGTGGATTTATTTATTGAATGTATGAAGTGTGAATGTGCTTATCAAAGTGGTGAAAGTGAATTTTTCCTTGAATTTTTCTTAAATAGATCCTATCTTGCAAACCCTAGGAAGGTTTCTAGAGGAGAACCTTCCCTTGATATTGTCTTTAAATCTTGTTAAAGGACATATGATGATTTTATAGGGTTTGTAGTGGGATACCCTAGGTTTCATCCTATAGGATAGCCTCCTAAGGTTTGTAGTGGACTACTTTAGGTGTTATCCAAAATTCATGCTTTCACTTTGTTTTCAAGAGAGTTCATTGTTTGATTCCATAAGCCCAAAAAGGATCGTAGGTAGTAGTTTCAACTCCTTTAGTTAGTCTTCAAAATATAAATCTACCTTTTCTTTTATTGTTTTAGGGTTAGATTAGGGTTTGTAGCAATTATTCTTTATTTTTCAGCCACAATTAGGCTAGACATCTAGAGTTTTACTGACATTTATTCCTTAAATATATATATTGTTCTCATTTATTCCATTGCTAATTTAATTTTCGTCCCTCTAGGGCTTGATGTCTTGCATAGTTAGTGTTATTATGTGCCCTTTATGTTTCAAAAAATAAGTGTTCATAAAGCCCTAGTTTAACTTGCATTTTCAGCCCTAGTTTTTATTCCATGCTTACTTGCTTAAAGGGATGATCTATTGTTGTTGTTTTTTACTTGATATATTGTTGAATATTGTAATATTTCATACAAGTTTTGCACAACTATATATTTTTCTTTATTTGTAGTGTTTGGGGTACCTTCCTGACCTTTTTTAACTTGCTAGATATCACAAATTGTCTTGGAGGCTTCTCACACACAAATATGGTAATCGCTTGATTGAAACACCTTATACTTACCTTGATAACCTTGATTTAATGGTGGCCTATTTGAGTAACTAATATAGGAGGTTGTAGACTTGATCCCATCTTGCTATAGGAATCCTTGAGGTTACTAGGGAAGCCTCCCTTGTGTTGGATTTCATCCTTCACTAAAACAAAGGAAGTGATTACTAAGGTGACAATGGTAACACTTCCATGTTACACTTGTCTTAGACCTTGTGAAAGGCTTTGCACAAAGGTTCTATATATTGTGATAACGGGTTCAACCAAAAAATAAAAAATAAAATGCCAAACCCTGAGTCATCTATTAAACTAGAAGCCACTAGAACATGAACATGATTCCAAGAATACAAAAGAGTCATGCTCAATACCTTGTACCAAAGGTCACCAATAGGCTAGAGAAAGATTTTAATTGGTTGATTATAAATATATGTGGTGTAGGGCATAGGTTGTAAAGGTGAAAAAGGGTTAACAAGTGACACACATTTACGATGATATGCGTAGGAGCATGAGAATATAGGTGAATGGAATTCATGCCATTATAAAAATATTTGAGAAGGAAAATGAGGAGATATAGTTGAAATTGAGGGGATTTTACTATGTGGCCAAAGGGAAGCTTCCTACATTGTCACCTTCAACAAGGCATATAAAATTCACCGAACATGATGACATCGTGAGAAGATTATCCCTATTGAGGACAAGGTAATATTTCAATATCCCCATTGAGGGACAATATAATAATTCCAAAATAGTAATGTGCCTTCCACTAGAAGGCATTGATGCCTTATTTTAAAAATTTTAAAAATTTTTTCTATTTGTGTTGATTTGGAGTATAAAAGGTTCTCCTCCAACTCATAACTATAAGAGTGAATAGGTGGTGTTGCACTATTATTGCATAAGATGATAACATTGGCACAAAAAATGTAACCTCTTGCTAAATTTTGAGTATTCATTGGATAAAATACAAATATGCTGTAGTGAAGCAGTTGTAAAATTTCCCAAATAAGAAAGCTTTATTAAAGAACTAGGAGGAAAATAGGCCATCGTTAAGTCTCGATTTTAATACCTTGTTGAGTTCACACAATGCTTAAACAGTATTATGTTCATTCCCGAAAACCAAAACATATTCCAAAATCTGGTAATGGTCTCAAGCTAAGTGACTAATGTGTTAGAGATATTGAGTTTTTATCCAAAACTAAAAAATATGGAGAAAAATTTGACTAATTGATTGAACCTTACTTTACTTTTCTGAAACCTTCCAACACATTGTAATGATGTACTTTATATCATTCTTATTACAACATCAGTTGTTATTATCTCTAGTTGTCCTTGGCTTTGCTCAATTTTTTAATACTTCTCTTCACTTCATTGAGGAATCCCCTATGAAGCCCTATTTTATCCATTCAAGGCCAATTTTCTCCCAATGGAATGTTGCATTTCCCCATTGGCCCTTTTAAAGTGAATGATCCTTCATTATAACATCAACTGAATCCCTTGCACTTATATCCCATTTCCACTAAACACTCTAATATCAAAAGTGGATTTCTTGCCTCGACACTATTGCAATCATAGTTTTTTATTCATAGCTATCAACACTTTTCCAAACATTCCTATGCTTACTCAAAAAGATTATTCACCCAACGCATGGGCCACACGTCACCTCACAAGATCCTTTTCCTCTTTTGCAACAAGATTTGTTTCCATCAATACACTTGTACATTCAAGGTGAAGGAGCCTTCCTTATCTACCTGTGCATATTAATTCCATTCTTCAGCTACTGGCTTGTTCCATTCTTTTTCTTGTCATGATTGTTTGGTTGCATCTATTAATTAGTTGCTCTAGTCCTTTCCTTCGGAACTATTTTTCTTCATGATTACACCCTGGAGTTATATTTCGTAGTGGACCCGCACAATCTCCATTCACAACATTTGATCCTATTGATAATCCATGACATAACACTCTCTATCCTCGAGTGTTCCCCTATTCATCAACAATACCCTATTGTTGAAAACGTATCCTCTTTCTAGGATGGTGCACTCCAAATGTGCCTCTATTTCACTATACATGCACCATCTTCAGTATATGTAGTATTCCTTTCCTAATAATCACATTTGGCATGTGCCATTATCATCTGGAAAAAAAATTCCCAACTCGACATTGTTTTGGAAATATTTTATATTGAGCAATTACATTATTCATGAAGTCCAATTGCCTTTTTTTCTTGTAAGATTTTGAAACAAACAGATGATTCCATGGAGAACTTAAAACCTTATAGCATGTTTTCATTTAGATTACCTTTCCAATGACTATACTCATTCTTCAATCTGAGTTTTGAGTTGAGAGTTGTGGCTTCATGAATTTGCCATTTCTACTAAATTGTGCCATTTTCCCACTAGTGCAATCTGGCTCACGGGCCAACTTCTACCACCTATAGAATAATATATTTCGGGAACCAGGAATCATATATATCAAGCACCGATAGTATTCTTGATAGAGAGTACACAACATCTTTCTGATTTGGGATCTGATACTTCATCCAAATTCTATATCCATCTAGAATTGGCAACTTTGTCCTTTTTTCATTTCTCCAGACTTAGAATTTATAGTGAAAACTGTTATCTCCCAAACTAAGTATATCTAGAAAAACTTCTCCAAGGTAAATTTGTTTGGGTTGATGGGTAGGTAAAAGTTGAGAAAAATATTTTTTCTGGATTTATGATCTGTGGTCTTTTTTCCCTCTATTGTAACATTCCCAACCACCCAGGTTGGGCCACGCCACACAAAAACTCTCCCAATTACAACTCTTATACCACTTTGAAACATTCCCCCATTCCAACCGAGGGATGTTACAGTGCATAATACACATAAAAAATAAATTTCTACTAACTAAAGTAATTCTTTTACTGTTAGTTGATTTTCCTATAACTTATAGCTACGAATCTAAAACATGTTTAGCTATTGTCTATAAACATAAAATAGATGCATTTAAAGCACACCAAATTAACATGAATGGAGCTTAATCATTCACACTGCAGCATATAGATCATTCTCAAATACACAGAGTTCATGCACAACAATAACACATGCAAATAACATGGTAACAAGATATAAAACTTATCTTTCGAATATGTTGTGCAACCAGCTGCTTGGGACGAACGTTCCACCTGACCATAGACTGATTGTTCCAATTCTCAACAGCCAGTTACACTCAAGCTGAGGCTAGTAATCCAAAAAAGAGGTTGGTCTCTCATAGTCCACTCGCAACTCATAAAACTCATAACCCAACTGATATTCTCCTACAACTATCTCGATTTTTCTACCATCTCTCTTCCTGCTAACATTCCCAACCGAAGGAATGCACCATTCATTTATCATGGATAACCCAAGGGATGTGTTACCCATTTATTAGGATTAAACCAAGGAATGTGTCATTCATTTATCAGGGTCTCTCTGGCACATGTAGCTAGGAATCTCTCAACTGGGAACCCAAGGGAACTTGTTGCTAGGTAAACTACCAGCAAACCAACAGTAAACACTTATTGTTACAGTGCAACTAACTTCAAAGTTCACTCTTCATGCCTGACAACCTGGCTCTTCAATATTTAGCTCCAAAATTCTCCAAATGCATTCCAACTTGCTCTAGAATTCGCCCTCTATGGCTGCACAAACTTCAATCTCTCTTTCTTGCTCTCTTCTTTCCCCTCATGCACAAAAACGCCCTCCATCTAAGAACTCTTTTCAAAACCCATACGAATTTCCTCCCTTTGGCATGCCTTTATTGACTCACACTCTTCCCCAAGATGATTGTACTCAACCCCCA
>CBVK0103598396.1:0-11965 GCA_900067695.1 Picea abies | reverse complement strand
AAAAAAAAAAAAAAAAAAAAAAAAAAAAAAAAAAAAACTCCTTAGAATTCAAATTTGGAGATTAAGTTACAGGCTCTCCTTCAAGAAGGTACACAGGTAGGGGACAACAAGGACATGAATCAAAACTTGAAACTTCTAGAATTTGAGAGAAACCTAATCCTTCTCGCAGAAGAAGCACATTGGAGGAAACAAAGCAAAGATAACTAGATAAAGTGTGGGCACCTTAACACAAAATTCTTTCACCGTTTCGCGAGCTCTTGCAGGAATAAAAAAAATATTTGGGAGATAAAAGATGAAGCAGACATTATCCATAGAAAACAACAAGCCCTAAAGTCTACAACTGCAAACTTCTTCAAATCCTTCTATGAGGTGACGCCACATAATAATTTACACGATCTAGTCATTGTGGCCAGACTCTTCCCTTGATCAGTCACAACGGATGATTCCAATCAATTGGATAGCCCTTGCACGCTATAGGAGGTTTTGGATGCATTAAAATCTTTTTCCAAGGATAAAAGCCCAGGCCCCGACGATTGGACTGTAGAATTCTATCTACATTTCTTTGATTTAGTAGGGGCCAATCTCTTGGAGCTAGTGGAAGACTCCAGACTCAGTGGAAAGGAGACTGGTGCATTGAATTCGACCTTCTTGACACTTATTCCTAAATAAAATAATCCTACGACTTTTGGAGACTACAGACCGATAGCACTATGTAATTTGTGCTATAAATTAATCTCTAAAATCATTGATAATAGAATAAAACTTATTCTCTCGAGGACACAATCAAGTGAACAACTAGGGTTCTTAAAGGGTCGACATATTTTAGACGCCATTGGCACTTCCCATGAGTGTTTGCATAGTATAAAAGATAAAAATTCAAAGGCACTTATCCTAAAATTGGACCTTAAAAAAGAATTCAATTGTATTGACTGGGACTTCCTTAGATTAATACTGACACAATAAGGATTTAGTCAATCCTCAATTAAGTGGATCATGAGTTGTGTGATAAGTGCAAACTTCATTGTACTGGTTAATGGCAAATCTTCCACTTTCTTTCATAGTGGCAGAGGACTGAGGCAGGGCTTCCCTCTCTCACCACTCTTGTTCATCCTGGTTATGGAAGGATTAAGTCTGCTACTCAAAAAAGGTCAAGAAGAAGGGAAGATTACAAGGATTAAAGTGTCCAGAATCGTCAAGATTTTACACCTCCTATTCATCGATGATCTTCTTATCATGACCAATGACACTCTACATGAATGGAGGGAAATTAAAGAAATATTGAATACCTTCTGTAGTGCCATGGGTTTGTTGATTAACTGGACAAAATCGGCTTTCCACTATGCCAATTTGCAAGAACAATCTTTGGAACAACTGAAAGGCCTCTTTCCTTATATCTTTGTACACCTTTTTGAAGGTTTCAAGTACCTTGGATATATTATTAAAGCTGACTCCTATAAGGCCACATACTGGAACTAGCTCGTAGCAAAAGTGGAGAAACAAATTGGACACTGGTGCAATAAATGGATTTCCTTAGGAGGCCAGTTCACTATCATCAAAGTTGTCTTAGAAGGTCAATCAGTATATTGGATGGCCCTCGCAGCCATACCAACCACGGTTATTGATAAGATAAGGAATTTAACTTACAATTTTCTCTGGTCGGGCAGCATTGACCAATCTCATCAGCATCTCTACAACTGGGAATCCTTGGAAAAACCAAAAAACAAGGGTGTATGGGGGATCAAAAACATATTCCATTTCAACAAAGCATTGGTTGCCAACTCACTTTCGCGCGTGTTGACAAAAGAGGGCATATGGAACTCTGTTATTAAAGACAAATACCTGCCCCACGTTTCAGTGGCCACTTGGCTTAGGACTGCGACAAACACTACAAGGGCGGTCTCTCAGATCTGGAGAAACTTGGTAAAGTCGATAAAATGGATAACTCATTGGCTCTATTGGAAGTCGGGCTCAAGTCACTCAATTATTCTTGGAAGGGATTGTATTATAGGATTGGATAAGGCCTCCTATATCTCTCCACCGCTGATTACACATCTAAATTAAAAAAACATCAGGTACCTCTTTCAAGCAAGAGGAAGCACCAGATACATGATTCTATCATACGACTAGAAATCTAGTATTGAGCTTGACCTTTCTGCAGAGAACGCAGTGGAGTGGGATAATTACTGCATGGAACTTTCGTGCTTAGACATACAACTACAAGATATTGATGATCAACTTATGTGATCAGGGGGTGACAAATCGAGCCTCTTAACTGTAAAAAATGTCTACACAACCATTACAAATTCTCTCTGGAAAAATAATATTGGTGGATGGAGGAAAAATTTATGGTCCTGGAACATTGCACAAAAGATTAAGTTGTTCACCTGGCTAACTATAGAAAACAAAATACACACTTGGGATAATCTTCAAAGGAAATGTTGGGTTGGACCCAACATATGTCAATTGTTCTATAATGATGAAGAAACAATGATGCATCTCTTTATTAAGTGCCCCTTCACACGACAAGTATGGGACATAATTTATCTTGATCAAAATTTAAACACTGTTTGGGAAGGGACTACAATATCTGCTTGGTATGATTATTGGTGGAGCACTTAAAAAATCTCCCATCTCTAGTTTGTTGGTTCATATGGCTGGATAGGAACAAAAAAGTCTTTGAAAATGGGACCCCATCCATAAGTATTGTTTCCTATAAAACACTTGGTATGCTCAAAACTGGAAAGACATACACCCAAGTAAAGTGGTAAAACAGATAAAAAAATAGGACACTTAATTCAGAGGATACACCTACGGGGTGGTTTGATGGAGCAACGCAGTCCATTGGCACACATAGGGGAGTAGGAGGCTTGATCAGAGTCTCGAAGAATACACAATACAAATGGATCTACAACTGTGGCCCAGGTACCAACACAAGGGGAAAATTATTGGGTGCCTTTGCCACACTACACTTGGCATCCAGATTAAATATCGAAGTCCTTCAAATTCTTGGGGATTCTATAATTATTATAGAATGATTGAACAACAGGGGTAAGCTACAAGCCATCTCTCTTATGGCCTGGAAGGACATAATCAGACTACTACAGTCCACTTTTAGGAAGCTCAGCTTCAAACATATTTTTCATGAGCACAACAAGGAAGCATATCATCTATCAAAGGTCGCACTTCAAAAAAAAGATGGCATAATCACTTACAACCATTGGGTTGATGGACATGAGGGCCCTCCACACATACTAAATCTATACTAGAACCTGCAACAACAACACATTTGTGGACAATCCAGCCCAAGCGAAGGATAATATCATTATGCTACTAATTATTGTTTTGAGTATATGTGACAACTAGTACTATGGACATTACTCTTTATGCTAACTTATGATATATAGCAATGCCTATATCTATAGTTTATATCTATGATCTTTTACCTTTTTGTTGGTTGAAAGATCACTATAGGCGAAAAATATATTTAACAGTGGATATTTTTGTTGGGATTGTAAATCATGTCATGAGAACAAATTATATATTAATATAATTGAGGAATTTTTTTATTGAAAAAAAGAAAAACACCACAATAATACATTTTACAAAAAAAACATCCTTTAAAAAATATAAAAAGAATCTTTTAGTTACAAATTCATATTTTTTTAATAACACAACCAACCAACCATCCATTAAAAGAAAAACATATCAATAATACATTTCCCATAAAAGGCATCATTTAGAGAAGTATAAAAATAATCTTTTAACTCATATTTATTTTAAATAACACAATTATTCAATTATATATATTTTTAATAACAAAATTATTCAATTATCGTTTTATAGTAGAATAGAAACTAAACACCTCGAAATCTTCCTTTTTAATTCTTCATCATTAACCTTTAATTATTAAAAAGGAGCCAAAAGATTGGATGCGTTTTAGTATCATAGGAATGAGATACAAGGTAGGTAAGACTATTCACTCCATCAACAATGGAACTAAGAGAAATAATTACCATATGTCACACACTTGCAAATTAAACCCTAAGCTCTTTCTTTGAAAAACCCTACAATTATCGTTGGGCTTACAAAGAACTTTGAGTTTGTACTGCATTTAACAAATACCCTTGATATTCAGGGTAATATAATTCAAGACCTCTTTACTTTTACTTTATTGGGATATAGTCTTTTTCCTACAAGGATTTCTATATATGTGGAACTAAACTTTTTCATAAGAGGCTCTACTCCTCTTTGCTATATTATGTAATCATTTTTTTTAAGAGACACATCCTCGTTGTATTGGTTGTAGGATAATCCAAGAGTACTTCATGACATGGGAGATATCCTTCTCTCGAAAGGACTTTTCTATAAGAAGTTTGTCTTTTCTTTTCTCTACTATATAATTTAAATATTGTGTATATATACATTAATTAATAATGTGTGTATTTCTTGATATAAATTAATACTTAGTGTATATTTTTAGAAATATATATATATATATATATGAAAAAACTTTAAGCTCTTGTTTTGAAAAGTAGTTTTTCAATTGTCATTGTATCTATACACATATTTTTGGATTTTTTCTACATTTAACAAACTACATTTTTTTAGTAGAGATGCATCCTCCTTGATATTAGTTGTAAGATAATCCAATAACTCTTCTTATATTGGGATAGGGACTCCATTTTGAAAGGAAATTTATATCTATAGAACTGAACTTTTTCATAGCAAGTTTCACTCCTTTTTGCTATATTATATAATCATTTTTTTATGAGACACATCCTCTTTGTATCAGTTGTAGGATAATCTAAAAACTCTTCTTGCGACACAATATATCTTTATTTTGAAAGAACTTTTATATTTATGGAACTAAACTTTTATATAATAAGATTTGCTCCTCTTTACTCTATTATATAGTTAAAATTTTGTATGTAAATTACACATATAGTAATTAATGTTGTGTGTATATACATTTCAAGAAAAAAATCATGGAGAAATCTAATAAATGTTTATATATATAAAGTAATTTATACTTTGTGTATTTCAAGAAAAACTCCATGGAGAAACTCAAGAGAGGTTTTCCCACATTTACAAATTTATAAATCCTTTTGGAAAGGGACCAACCCTCATCCCCATCACCTCAATACAAAACCTTTCGACACTATCAACAACACCAATCCCTTTGTGTCACTTCCTTTATACATAAAAGGGGTTAATAACAAAATCACGAGGATGCTAAAAAGAACAAACATTAAAGTGGTTTTTACCACTCACAACACCTTGAGAAACCTCCTAAAATCTATCAATTACCCTCTCAACCCCCTCCTTTTGCAAGGTGTATATGATATTCCTTGCTCATGTGATCTCTTTTACATTGGGTAAATTGGACACTCAATTAAAACAAGAATAAATGGACATGTATCTAACATACACCATAACATATTTAAAAAGCCAACATTGGAGAACATACACCATAACATATTTAAAAAGCAAACATTTGAGAATAGTCATAGAAGACTAATCACCACGTATGCATCAAAAAGACAAAGGTGGTTGTCATAGAAACCAATGCTCAAAGAGATTGGTCAAAGAGGCCTTAGAAGATGAAAACAATTGTAGTAATCTTAACTAGGATGACAACTTGGTTCTCAATGAAAATTGGAGACTAGTGATAATATCATAGGCAAGCCAACGATTTAGACCGACCTATGCAAGAATTTGTTCTAAATTCAAAATTATTGTATTTATTCACTCATTCCAGCCTTTATTCTTCACACACTCTAATGATGGGTCTCAATTGAGAGCTCAACATATTAGAAGATAAGCCATGTCCACATAGTTTATACCATAAAAATTAAATGAAAGATCCAAGCCATTCAAGGGTGGCTAATGCTCACAACCCTAAATTTGTAGGATTCTATCATAGATTTGTAGGATTCAAGGGTTTAGTAATATTCTATCATAGATTTTTCCACGACTTTTTCTATTGCTTGCCACCTAAGTAACCTGACTAGGAAGGGTTCCTTTCATTGGTCCATTGAGGTGCAACAATTTTTTGAGAGCCTCAAAGAAGCCCTTGCTTCAACACCTAGGCTTAGTACGTCGATTTCACTCAACCCTTCACTATTAAGCATGCATGTTTTGGATTTGGTCTTAGTGTAGTACTATTACAATCTGATAGACCAATTTCCTTTGAAAACCTCAAGTTGAATGACAAAGAGAAGCATGTGTCCACATGCAACAAATAAAAGTTTGCCATACTTCATGTGGCATGGTCAAGTGGTGTCAATTTCTCTTATGTTCCAAGTTATTCATTAAAAATAATCATCTCATCCTAAAACACTTATTGACACTTGGTACTTTAATAGATAAGAAACAAAAGTGGATCACCTATCTCTAAGCCTATGACTTTGAGATCATAAGGGTAAGGTGAATATTGTTGTTGATTCCTTATCTTGACATGATGAACCAACCACATTTAACTCCATATCAATTAGCTAGCCTACTTAGGTACCAAAGCTCCTCACAAAGTACATACTAGATCCTAGTTCAACTTCAAAGGGGCATTCTTAATGGTAAAAAGGGCTAACCATGGATTCATATTAGAAATGGTGTTATCCTCTTTAAAATTTGCATCTATTTTCATCTTGGGTATCCTCTTATACAATATCTTCAACATGGAAATGCATGTCCCTTGGATAGTCATGTGGGGTTCCATAAAACTTATAGGAATGTCTCCTCTAGATTTTATTGGCCAAAGACAAAATCTGAGGTTGAGTGATTTGCGGTCAAATGTGATGCTAGTGTAATAAGGTGTAAATTGTTCCTTATCTGGGTCTTCTCCATCCTAATTCCATCTTTGACTAAAAATAGGAAGAGGTGTCCATGGAAGCATCATTGGCTTACCCTTCTCTGAAGGTAAGGATGTTATATTTGTGGTGGTTGATTACTGAACCAAGTATGCTCATTTCATTCCCTTTAACTACCAAGTCTAGATCATCTAGTGTTACTAATTTATTTTTTAAGCATGTCTATAAGCTCCACATGGTCCCTTGTCACATCATTTGTGATAGAGATGAAATGTTTGTCACTCACTTTTGGAAATAAAATTCCAAATTGGAAGCAATCATCTATAATATGTACTCCTTATCACCCACAAACATATGGGCGTATTGAAGTGGTAAACAAGTTCCTAAAGGAATACCTTTAGAAGTAGTCAAGGGATAAGCATAGAAAATGGGTAAGGTGGTTACATCTTGTAGAATACTTGTATAATACTACCTGCCACTCTTTGACCAAAATGACCCCATTTAAGGAATTATATAACTATGAGCCCCCTCAACCTAAGTATTGGATCATTCAAACTATGAGAGTTGTTGTGATCACCAACACTCTATAGGGGATTAACATCCTTGAGGACAACTTGTCCATGGTAGCCAACAACATGTAGCAACAAGTTAATCAACACTACATAGGATGCTAATTTGTAATTGGAGATATGGCCTTTATTTGGTTGTAGCGATACACATGTGTTTCACCTTGTTGACCAATATCTTATCACGTACATTCATTAAAGGGGTTTTTAAATTGTGAAAAATAAAGCCAATAAATTGTAGGTATTGGGGAGGGGGGGATGTGGGATATTGGGAGGTTTATAAGTATTAAGGGGTATAAAAAGGGATATCTAGTAATAATATGGGATATTTAGTAAAAATAAAGGTTTTTTTTTATTATAAATATGTATTGGGAGGGGGTTCAGGTATTTATCAATATCTAGTTAAATTAGGGGTATTCTTTAATATCCCACAAATGCATGTGCTATGTTGCAGGTTCACTTAGTGAAGACCCCATGTAGTGATATAAGTAGACTGGTTTAAAGAAACAAGGGAATAACACGCTCCAACCTAGTTTCTATGGGCCATAATAAGTGTAGGAAATTATTGGGAGGTTTCCTATGCTCTAGACATTCCCAACTAGGGGCAAGCCCATGATGTTTTTCATATCTTTTTTTTAAAGCAAAGGGTCAACAATGAAGTAATCACTAAAATAGAGATTACATTGACATGTGAGGAAGGTATACTCATTTAAGTATTTTGGAAGTAAGGGTGGGAGATCTTTGAAGAAGGTAAATTTATGAGTATAAGATGAAGTGGGAAGGAATTCTAGAAGAGGAAGCAACAGGGGACTCTAAATGTTTTGTGGTGGAGCACTTGATTTTGTAGTTGTTGTAATGCATTAGAATCTTAGGTAGACATTGATTGAGAGAAAATAAAGCTCCCTTTATCCTTTAATTATTTAGATATAATCATGTTCTAGATCATTTGGTTGGAGTAGTACTTTTTGAAATAAGTGGTTTTGGGTTCAAATCTTGCCTTCAATTCTTAGAGTGAAATGTTTTAAAAAGTGCACCCTTTTTTCATAAGCATTCTTCAAATTTCACCAAGGAGGCCAAAAGAGGGGCTTAGCCACCATAATTGACCAATCTAATGTTGCACAAGGATCCAAAGGCATGTTTCTAAATTTTTTGAGCTATCATACCACATACTTTGGGCCTTTCATAGGGTGATAATGCATTTTCTCAATTTTTCTAGTAGCACTGCAACATTAATCCTTATTGCTTGAACTTTCAACATTGAGGGCAAAGTTTTTTATAAGAGGGAGGGCATCCTTTTTACCTAACCACAACATATTTATTAGGTATTAGACTCTATGTATATGAGTTATTTTGTGTGTATGCTTATGGTTTTGTGATATTAGTTAATTTGTAAAAATGTCACTTTATGGAATAAGGGTCTAACTGACTTAAGCATTAAGTTAGGGTTTTTTCCATTATATTATTACAAATAGGGGTTTTATTATTCCATATTTGCATATGCAACCAACCCTTGAGTGTGCAAGAGGCAGCATTGTTTCTTTCTTATTTTATGTTATCATAGTTTTGTTCCTACTTTTGTTGCAATAGTGATTCCATTTGGTTATAGAACCATTGTTATCTAATGTGGTGTCACCTCAACATGAAGGGACCAACCAGAGGTTTCCATCAACGTACATTGGAAGTTACAATCATATGCCTCTCATTCAACTTAAAGTAGAGATAGAGATCTACAATACCTCACCAAAAGCCTTGCTCCAACATAACACTATCAAACTTTTGATACCATATCATTGGTGATTCTTTCAATCCATAAAGTGATTTTTGTAGTCAACATACCAATTTTTATTTTCCCTCTACCTTGAACCCTTAAGATTTTTCCATGTAAAGCCTCGCTCCAACATAAAACTATCAAAATTTTTGTACCATATCATTGGTGATTCTTTCAATCCATAAAGTGACTTTTTAGTCAACATATCAATTTTATTTTCACTCTACCTTGAACCTTTAAGATATTTCCATGTAAAACTCTACTTCTACCTCTCCATCCATGATTGTTATCTTAATATTCATCTATTGAACCTTTAGATCACACACTATTGTAAGTACTGACATCATCCTTATCAACACCATATTTACAATAAGGGAAAAGGTTTATTCATGGTTAATTCCCTTAGCCTAAATATAAGCTTTGGCTCTTTGTCGACCCTTGTATTTGTTGATAATACTATTTGATTTGTACTTTTATTTTTCAAGAAATTTCATTGGTCTCTATGTCTAGTTCTTTTCCAATGGCATGAATTCTTCCCTCAAGGTTATTGGTCATTTTCTTGAATCCTAATTGTCCAATGCCTCCTGCAAATAAAGATCAATGTTTAGGTGGCTTGCTTACTTTTGAAGATTGTTGGAAAACCGATCTTTGGAATGATAACTAGTTTTATTTTGTATATATCTCCCCCCACCCAATATTATATGCAAAACATATTAATATTATAGGGTGGGGGTGGGGGTGATATTATACATTTTGCATATATATCCCCCCACCCTCACCGTGATATTATACATTTTGCATATATCTTCCCCCCACCGGTGAGGGTGGGGGGATATATATGCAAAACATATTAATATTATACGGTGGGGGTGAGGGGAGATATATGCAAAACATATTAATATTTAGGGTGTGGGTGGGAGGAGATATATGCGGGGGAGATATATGCAAAACGTATAATTTTAGTGGGGAGAGATATATGCAAAACATATTAATATTTAGAGTGGGGGTGGGGTGAGATATTATAAGTTTTGCATATATCTCCCCCCACCCCCACCCTTATATATATTTTGCATAATATCTTCTCCCACATTTATATATGTTTTGCATACTATCACACCTCACCCCACCCTCACATCCCCATGAAAACATATTTAAACACCAATAAATTATAATTGGGAGAATAAATAATTCATAATTACCAGATTTTAAAAACTACCCCAATCAAATTCAATAATTAATATTCAACAAAATTCATATATCACTTCATAGTTAAATAATAAAACACTAACAAAATATAATAACACAAACAACATACATCACTCATAAAAATTTGAGTGTATTCTTCATTTTTTATTTCATATCTCTAACAATTAACCTCATCACACCACATACCTCACTCATAAAAGTAATCCCTAATTACCAGATTTTAAAAACTACCCAATGAAATTCAATCATTAATATTCAACAAAATTCATATATCACTTCATAGTTAAATAATAAAACACTAACAAAATATAATAACACAAACAACCAAATATTACACTAAACCACAAACTATCTCATTAATTATTAAGCATTCATATTCTCATAAAATTTTATAAGGTCGGCATTAGTCACTTTAAAAAGTCCACACCCATCGCTTTGAAAGGTATATTTACTTTTTAGTTTTAGATATTAGAATCGACAGTCGCTTGGTTAGCACGAATTTAATTTCGTGTTGGCAAAACTTAGACTGCCTGCGTTTTTACAGTGTGGTGGCGAGTTGGGTCTCATGTCGTTACAATCCGTATGACGTGCCGAATTGCAGGATCAGCTTTCCTAAATCGGTTTCGCCTGTCTGGTTACAGTCGTATAACTTAACTCTGGTACCGCGGGAGGAAGTAATGGCTTGTTGGAGAAGCTTGAGGAGGATGCTTTGAAAAATTGTGAGATTGGATTTCCATCTGTTTGAATTTTCAAACTGATTAGGAATTGATGAGAGCTGAAGAGTTCAAATCAGGCTGTGAATTGAATAGAACTGCAAATTGAGTGGTATATTTAATACTGAAGACAGATTGAGAGAAGCTTAAGTGTGTCATGGGGATTAAAAACGATGAAAATCATCGGCCCCGTTCATTGGGAGCAAGTCAAAGTTGCAGCAGAAACAACATTTTCCCCAAGTCAGTTCGTCTTGTTTCTTCTTATTTGTCATCAGTGGATTTGAATAACATAGCGTCCACTATGCATTCTGCTGGAGCGGCTGTTACATCTTTGATAACTAAACCAGGGGAAAAAGACAAGGTACTGCTCTCTGAACAATTGTATGGCTCAACCTATAGGGGATGAAAAACACTTCCTACCAGGTTGCCCAACTAAGAAATCCATTAGAAATGAATAGAGAACCATTTTCAATTAACGAATTAAGATCTCAGAACGAAAACATCCTGGATGAAGTTTTCCATGAAATTCTGATTAAACTGGCTTTACCATAAATTTTAATTCTAAGGACAAAGTAGGAGGAGTCAAAAGGCTTTAAAAAGTAAACATAAGCATGGATGTACAGAGGATGGGGGAGAGAATCAAGCTGTAGATTTTGTTGTTATTGCTTCGTAATCAGAGCTCATAGGCCTGGGATAATGGATTAATTCCTGTGCATCTTCCAAGGATGCAATGACTGTCAGGAATGATATGATGAGACCTCCAGGTAGTCAAAGCCACCCTTTTTACCGTGTCCAAATCACCATTGATGGGCAAGTACTACAGTTAAAATTTTAGTTGAAATTGTTTTTAGCTTTACAATGGTTGCTATCTAACAATCAGCACCCCCCTTCCCGCCCCCACCCCCC